>LOJH01016205.1:0-22978 GCA_001685095.1 Ellobius talpinus
GAACTCAGGACCTCTGGAAGAGCAGGCAATGCTCTTAACCACTGAGCCATCTGTTCATTTTTAAAGCCAGGAATGGTATTAGACATGTGTACTCTCAGTGCTAGTAAGATAACAGGTCCCTAGGGCTCGCCGGCCAGCTAGTCTAGCTTACTTGGCAAGTTCCAGGTAGTGACATAGTAGACATTGCCTGAAGAAACAATACTGAAGGCTGTTTTCTGGCGTTACTTCCACACTTGTTCACTTCCAACCCCTGAAACACACACACACACACGCACCCCAGGAAAATGTGAAATACACTGCTTTGTGCCCCACTGTTGTGCTCTTCTCCAGGCCGATGTTGCCATCGGCACCCTAAGGTCAGAGCAATTGTGATTACTGCAAACGCTTCAAAATTACTAATACTACTTTGTGTAAGGAAGAGCCCTCACAAAACAGCACTTATACCCCACAAGAGTTACCCACTGGCTTGGGAAATGGAGGGGAGGATAACACACATGACAATTTCTTGCTGGCAAGTTCCTCTTCCTTCTGTGCTTCTGTAAATAACCACAATTAAATTCACCAATTCACCAAATAAGACTTGGGTGAAGTCTTTGGGTAAATGTGTCTGTCTATTGCTGGTACCCTCTCTGGGTGAAGAGAGATTTGTCAGATTTTCAGCGTTACACACACACCAGAAAATGAGCATCTTGCCCAGATTTTAGAACCACTAAAACAGTATTACTTTCAAAACAGTACAAATGAAAAGGTCGGCAATGACTGAAGACCTAAGACTGAGCTCGTGCAGTGGAGACAGCCTCTAGTCAGCAGTCTCAAAGGCAGAGACACAAGACAACTGTGAGTTCAGGACCAGCCAGAGATACATTAATTACCAAGACCCGTCTCAAACAACCAACACAAATCCACTTTTAAAATTCGTAATAATGAGGGTCTAGAGAGCTGGCTCAGTGATTAAGAGCACTTATTACTCTTGCAGAGGACCTGGGTTCAGTTCTCAGCACCCACATAGCAGATCACAAGCATATATAACTCCAGTTCAAGGGTCAGATGCCCTCTTCTGGTCTCCATAGATACTGGAAACAGCTGATGGAGAAAAACGCCCATATACATAAAACATCTTTTAGGAACCCATAACATTGAAAAAAAAATATTAATTGCCTGGCTTTATCATGAACATTTATTCATACTTACAAAATAAATGTTCTCGTATCTATGAAGCAAATATAAGAAAATTTTGAGACCTTAAGTTGCCTGAACACTGCCATTTACCTATGTGATTAAATTTAGATTTTATGTCTTATATTTAAATTCACGTTTTTTGTTTTGTGCTGATACTCTTGAAGTAAATAAAGGTATTGAAAACCAACTTTAGAAAACCAGAGCTATAACTACTACTGGGCATATATCCAAAGAACTTCAAATCCTTGCACATCCATGTTTATTACTGCTCTATTTACCAAGGGAAGAAAGAAAATAAACATAGAAAAAGGAACCGGCCTAAATATCCACCAAAAGAGAGAAAATAAAAACATGCTAATATACACAATGGAGATTTACTTGGCTGTAAAGAAAAATGCAATCTGTAAGAAAAAAAAACTGGTGACCCTGTAAAATCTAATATTAAATGTAGTGAGCCAACTCAGAACAACAAGCCCTTCATGTTTCTCCCTCATCAGCAGACCCCAGCCCATATTGTGAACATGATCAAAGTAGACAGGGTAAGCGGGGTCAAGTCAAAACTGCAGAAATAATATCAATATTTAATATTTAATAAGTTAAATATTATATAGTGAATATTTAACTATTATTAAATATTTAATAATGTTATTACTAAATAATTTCCTATTATTAAAAGGTAATATTAGGTGACAAAGGGGGACAGAGTATAGACAAAAGGACACATCATCTAAGAAAGATGTTATAAAGCTATTTCCTATTTTTCAAGATGTGTATGTGGATTCAACTTTCTGTGCACTGGGGTAGCAATAACCATTCATGCATTCCCAGAGTCCAGCATGTGTTATTCCCTTGAGACAATGATTATGGAAGTTGGGATTTTGGTAATGCCTAACGCAAAAGGAAGCAGACATGACTAGTCACTAAGTCTATCAGCTACACTGCATTGACCCATTTAGGAAAAAAAGGCTAATTTTTTTAAGGGGATGGAGATCTGTAACCAGAATGAAAACTTTCTTTTCCTTCTGCTTAAAACTCTATTAATAGTGCTGTCCAAGGTAAAAATGGCACCACTACAGACAAAGTATGGAGATTTTTGTTGAAATAGAAAAGCATGGCACATACACACAATGAAGTTTTACTCATCCACAGAGAAGAATGAAATTATTTTCAGGATAACAGAACTGGACATTATCATGTTAAAGGAAATAAACTAGACTCGAATAAATACCACACTTTCTTTCATGAAGATTTCAAACATAAACATGTGATATCAGGTAGAAGAGGGCTATAAAGGAGAAGGAGGGCTAAAATTACTTAATGGGAGTGAAAGACAAAACAATGCAGGTCTTTTCTCATATGTCTAATACAAAATTAATTCTCCATACACACAATATACACATGTGTGGCATGAAAGGAGACAAACTATCTGGGGAGGAAGAGGGCCAGCGAGAGGACAAGGAGGAGTGAGAGAAGACAAAGGGAGACAAGGAGATATATGAAAATGACTCAACAAAACGGCAGCTTAAAGATAACAAAACTAAATTCTTGATGGCTATTTAATAAACCTGAGTATCTTTTTCAAATTCTCACTAATGCAGCAATTAGGGCTTGAGGATGAGAAAGATACAGACACGTATTTTAAACTGCACAGATCAATATGAAGTAAATGTGTTCCTACACCTAACTGCAACCCACTTGAAGCAACAGCACAGTCATGCTCATATGTACAAGCACCATTTTGTCACTTTTGATGGCTCAGTAATTACAGTAATCTCAAAGAGTTATAAAAAAGAAAAAATCTTAATGAGAGTTACGTGAAATGAGAAATTTCCCACTTGCAAATTTGTAATAAAATTTGAGTGAAACATGACAGAAGGAAGGAAAAAATAGAGCAAAGAGTTTAAAAATCATCTTAAGAAACCTATTTAAAGTTCATCACCTCGCCAGGCGGTGGTGGCACACGCCTTTAATCCCAGCACTCGGGAGTTCGAGGCCAGCCTGGTCTACAAGAGCTATTTCCAGGACAGGCTCCAAAGATTCAGAGAAACCCTGACTCGAAAAACCAAAAAAAGTTCATCACCTCATGTCTCAAGAGAAAAGAAAATACAAATTACTTAAAAATGTAAAGTACACATAATAGGTCAGATTTTTTCCTTTATTGTTTGAGAATTTCATAAACGTGCTTTGATCAAATCATTACCCCACTCGCCTTACAACTCCCCCATAACTTTTCCCTCCCAACATCACATCTTTTGTTGTTGTTTAACCCCACTGTTTACTTCGTATGTATGTGCGTGGGTGTAAGGACATCCGCTGGAGACTGGAAAGAAAACCAATTATCTCCTCCCTAGCAACCATTAGTTACTCAGCTGAGGTGGGGTGCATGTGTTCCTTCAGCAATCACCAGGCTGAGATCTGGGCAGCGCTTGAGCACTACAATTTACTGCTGATGGAGGTATGGTGATGCTGACCAGGTAACTGGGAGGGAAGAAGGCTGCCTTACAAAGGGAGAAACACAATGACACGTGGTTGGTCATTTTTCCAGAATTTATCTTTTAAATCTTCAACCATTGTAAAATCTCGATAAACAGCAAGTCACACTCACACTGCAGTGAAGCTGTCTACCAGAGACCACAACTTTAAAATAGCTCCATGAACAACGAACGACCAATAAAAAGGGGGAGGGGCAATTTAACAAAGAATTTCTCTTAACTATGAATTCACAACAATGAAAACCAGAAGAATAAACTATTTTCAAAGTGCTAAGACACAGTAACTTGATCTTAAACTCTCTAACAAGTCAAACTATTTCAGAAACATTTACAGAGCGGTCAACACTGTGAGACTTTACCTATAGTAACTCCTCACTGAAAAAATAAAAAGCTTAACAGATGCTCCAAAAGAAAGTGAGTAATACCAGGCCTAAGGGTAGAGAAATGATAAAAGAAAAAATAAAAATAACATCTACCTTATGAGATCTGAAAAAGTAACAGAAAGAAAACCCTGAATGATAGTAGCATGCAAGGGCATTAGAATTAAAGAGGGCATGAAAACTTCAAGATTTATACATACATAACACAAACAGAAAAAGACAAATATTTATTAAGTACCAAAAGTGAAACACAAAATAAGAAAATGCAAATCCAACAAAATGACCAATGTGAGGAAACTGAATCCAACATCACATACTCAAGCGATTTTTTAAAAATATAATTATACCTATAACATTTACATACACATACATCAAAAACAGTAATATAAAATAAAATGAAGAAACAACACACAACTATTACACTAATATTATACAAGGACAAAGTAATTACAAAATCACCTCATAATAAATTACTTTATTCACCAAGAATTTTTCATTATTTATCAATTCCAATCTCTATTCATCAATTCTAATTTTGGATGCACTTGATGATTTACCTTCAAAATATTTTCAACAAGAAAAAAAATGGGTACATCTATCAATGTACTAAGAAATTTTAGAATTAAACACTTCTCAGTAATTGATAACCCGAAAAGATAGAATTATGAGAAAGGACAGAAAACAATTTAAATGATTAACAAGGCCTGATTTAGTAAACATAAAAGACATAAAAAGGGGCCTATGGTATGCCACCCAGAGTAAATTTAACTATTTCATAGAATCGCAATATATGGACTATATTATATTACCACACTGAACCTAAGTTAGAAACTAGTATAAAATAAAGAACTCATGCATTTGGAAATTCAAATTTTATATTTTCAAATATACAAGATGCAAGAATATTGTAGTGGTAATTTATAAACACTGAACTATAATAAAAATTAATCCATAGAAGGACCTATGTACAGTAGTTAAATTTATAATCCTAATTGCTTATGTTAGAAAAGAGAGAATGAAAATTAGTGAAATAAGCAATCAACTCAGAGTCAGGGCAAAAATTAGACTAAACCTAAAAAAGAGGAAGGAAAGAAATAATAAAGAAATTAAATATACTGAAAACAAAGCACATTCTTCACAAACACTAATGAACTGGCAATTTCTAATGATAATGAGCCAGTAAATGGAAAAACAATATTGGGCAGGAGAGACAGCTCAGCCGTAAAGAGCATGTAGTGCTTTTACAGAAGACCCAAGTTTGGTTCCCAGCATCCACTCTGTACCATTCAGAACCACCTGCACCTCCAGCACCAGGGGATCCAACATCCTCTTCTGGCCTCTGCAAGCACTGAAATAATATGCACAACCCTACATACTGACACACATATATACACATAATTAAAATAACATCTTCATCAAGAGCAAACAGAACTATGAATAGAGAGAAAATTTAAGATAGTGCTATACTAATAAAGTTTAACGACACCAAGCATCAGTGGGTAAAGGTGCTTGCTTCTAATCCTGACAACCTAAATTCAATCTCTGAAATCCATAAACTAGAAGAGACCTGATTACCAAGGGCTGTCCTCTGACTTCCCAACATGTGCCACAGCAAGCACATACACAAAATCCATGTTTAAAACAGTAAACACTTTAATGTTGAAGATAGACAAAAGTGGAAAGCCTTAGAGAAATAGAAGATATCAAGCAGCAATACAAAATATTACCAGTAAATAAGTCACTCCCAAACATATGTAAAGGCCAGTTTTACACAATTTTTAGCAAATATCAAAAAATAGGTAATTCTTAAAGAAAAAGAATATTTTAATTTAGTATTACTTCTAATAATTTAAAATGTAAATCAGTCTGAAAAGAAGAAAAATGTATAAATGTAGTATCATGCATTAAAATGAATATATCAGCTTTATTAATAAAACAGAATCAAGAACAAAACACAAAACAGCAAACCGTGAAATAACATATGATGTTACACTAAATCTTAAAGTCAGGGAAGCTATTTTTATGTTTATGGATGTACAAATGTGCACTCACATTACTAAAATTTATATAATAAACATTCATGAGTTGTCCTCTCATTAAGAGGAAGACACTGAGAAGTGGATAGGGAGTTGGGGCATTTCAAGTCTATTGATAAAATTTTATTTAATTAGAAAAATCTAATAAATGTATGCCATACAAGAGTTACAAAAATAATTTTACTTCTGTCTGCATATTTAAAATATTTTGTTAAAAGCTTTAATAATAATAATAATGAAAGAACATGAAGAGAAACAGCTACATCCAGTAATGTTGCAAGAGCAATAGCGACTACAGAGCACTTACACTGTTGTTTTATGATGCTTTAGAATATAGCAATCAGTGGGCATGTCTTGAGAATCTGTAGATCTAAATCTACTCCAGGATTTGTTTTCACTACTGAGATTGAACTAGGGACCCCATGCATGCTAATCAAGTACTCTACCACTGACATATACCAGCACTATCCCAACAGACACTTTGTTTGAAGTGCTAGCTCTGCACTGAGTCCAGCTCCAGGTCACACTAAGTTGTTTAGGCTGGCTTGGAACTCACTCTACAGCTGAGGCAGACTTTAGATTCTCCTGCCACAGCCTCTTAGGGATCATAGGCCTGTGCTGCAAGGCATGGCTAAGGACATCTAAAGAAAATATGAAAAATAACAGTTTTATATAAAAAAGTGTAATTCACTGTTGTGCTGGCTAATATATTTAAGATAATCTCGGAGATAAGAAAATGTATCAATGTTACATTAAGGAATGAAAACACAGACTTTCTCTTGAATTAATCTGACCAAGAGTGAGACCAAATTTGAATTCTCCACTTGTCTCTGTATCTTACATCTGTCTGTAGTTTGTAGTTACTGGACTGTCTACAGTCTATGTGTCTGTGACTGCCTGAATACTGTTCTGATGTCTGACTATCCCTATGTCTGCCTGTCTTTAACACAGATTTTTGCCCTGTATTCATCAACCAACATAGAAAGCATGGAATGGGGATAGGATAAAAGGTTCTTCAGAAATCTTTAACAGAACTTGTACAAGGAAAGAGACTTAACTGACCAAGAATAGTAAACAACACTGCAAACAGACATTATCAAACAATATCCTTATGTTGCTCCAACATTTATGGTGGATATTTGTTTTAAGGGTGATTTCAACCTGTTAGCTACTTTCAGAAATGATTACCACAGTATCTACAGACACATTATTCTGGATTAAGGACATAAAAGAATACAAAATTTAAGATTAAAGGTAGGTTAGGTTGTAAAAGCTGATTGCACGGGAGATCCAACGAATGAGGTTGGTTATTGCACTATTCTCTTAAAGACAGGTTAAAAACCTGGCTGAGTACATAGTAGGACAGCAGGTTAAGTACATAGTCTTAAATGTTCATGAGGGGAATTAAGGTCCAATAAAAGTTCACTCTCTTTAAATGCAAAGTATATTCTTAAGATTGCATCATACTCTGTTGATTATTAGAGAAATAAAGGTTAAAACATATAAAACACAGAACAGCAAAATGATCATGGAACACCAATAAAAATATCTGGGACGAATTTCCAACCTGGAAAAATGGTTATAATTTATTGTTAAGCCCAACCCCTAAATAACTGATATAATAGTCTGAAGCAACTTAAATGCATATACATACATACACATAAGATAGCAAGAATATATGTTAAAAACTGTTAAAAATGGTGGATATCTTATGGTAAAATTATAGGGTTTTTTCCCTTTCTTGTATATGAACTCACCAAATACATTAGTACTTATTAACTAGGTGGTCAAAAACAAACAAATAAAAAATTTAAAAATTCATTGATAAGTCTCATATTTATCTTTTTACTCTTTACCTAATCAGAAGCAGCAAACTGCACAAAATTCCAAACTAATCTCAAAGGAGTGTGAGAGCGACTTCAATCTGGGCATAAAAACAAACTTCTGCTTTGTACATAATGCAAAACAAACAAACACACAAACAAAAAACTCCAGCTGTTTTCTAACAGTTTCTACTTACGTGGTAACTGTGACGTCTTACTATCATGTGAACGGTAGTCTTCGTGAGGGACAGATTTGTCATCCTAATTACAAAAGAAAAATTATTATAGTTAAAAAACAGCTCCTAAGAACTGCTGTGCTAGGAACAGGTCTGAAGCAGTGAAGGCCGAGATGAGGAGAAACTCACCATTTTCACATGCATAGGTCTATCAAATAAAAACTGCCCATTGAACATGGCTGTTGAGTCAGTCAAGGAAAGCCAGTTAAGATGACAGCAAAATTATACTTGCAGAAAAATTCTCATATTTAAAGAGTCTGAAACTTTCTCTACTATTTTATCATTAGACTTTACTCATACTAGTCTCTTCCTTTGATTTATACCTTAATTCACCAAGATTGACTAGGTTTCATCAAAAGCCACTGCACTGACATACAATGGAGTGTCAAAGTATGCACACACCCATGCTGCAGCAGGAAGGAAGAGCAGAAAACAAGTTCATACAGCCCTCGACAGCATGGCTAGTTCAACTTTGGAGAGGGACTCTAGTACCTAACAAGGAACAAGTCCTAGAACTGCAGACAAAAGCCTAATTTCTAAGCGATGCAACATTACACAACATGAACAAGAAACATGCAAAGCTATTAAGCCTCACCAACTTCATTTAATGCTAAAATACAGATCAGGATACAAATTGCTTGAACTGCTTCAATTGCTTGCTCAAAAGTGACAGTGCCCATGCCTCTGCTCTTGCCATCCTTGTCTTCTTTAATATCTGCCCGCTTTACAGTTCCAGCTATGCTGAACACTTCTTTTAGCTTCTTCCAACCAACTTTGAAGTCAAGCTTAACATAAAATTGTATAAGTTACATACAAACAAAATTAGCTTTTTCAAACTTATAAAACTATAAACTAATTCTTGCTCAATAATATAAAATAAAAAAGGTCTTGCTTAAAATCAGTTCACCTATATCTACCTTCATTGAAATTCCCCAAATCTTTAAATTCCTCTATCCTGTTGTGTACACATGAAACTTGGCATCTATTTTGACTAAGGAAAATTTGCGTTTGGAAAACATTGTCCATTTCACTAACTTTCAAGAGCATAAAACAAATGGCAAACCAACCACAATAGGCACTTAAAACACCAAGACTACAAAAACAAAATTAAACTATGAAGAGGAACAAAAAACACATATAACTGACTTAAAAAGTTAAATATCTAAGAATGCCAGTTCTTAAACTGTTAAGCAACTGCTTAGCATTTAAAGTCTAACCTCAGACTACTTACATAATTTAGGTTTGAGTTTAGAATAGTTATGTCTTTATTTACTTAAGCTAAAAATAAACAGAATGACCTACAAACCTATCAGCATACATCTCACAAAATAATATCATGATGAGAGTTAAGTATTGGAACAACAAAAGCTTAAACTTACATTAGCAACAAAAATTGTGGAACCAAGTCTACCAGCCTGCAAATTGCTGATAACCTCAGGAGGAATGTTCGGATTATTGAGAATGGAAGGTGGCAAATTCACCAACCCAGATCCCACATCAGAGGTATGTGATCCTTGAAATGATGTTCCTGATCGCTGCAGTGCCCGGCGAGCATTTTCTCCATCAGGATCCTACAATGAACACTAAATGTTAATTGCTAGCAAATACATCAGTGAATATATATAATTCAAGTGGTTTAAACTCAACAACAGCTAACCCATCTGGACCAAATTATTGACATCTTTGAGGACTAAGGTTTTGCTTATTTGGTTTTTTTTACCCCCCCCCCATCCAGGAAGAGAGTCCCATAAAAAAACCTAAGGATAGACAAAAGATTTCAGAGTCAAAAGCTGGGAGTTTCAAGTACTTTTTTCCAGTCACTGAGGCCACATAGAAACCTGAAATTAGTTTTGTTTTGTTCTTATACTGATGCAGAAGTGTGCTACATACATATATATAAATGTCCTTAACTCAAAGAGTAGCAAAACACTGTGCCTCTTCTTTGCACAATACAGCAAAAGTGAACTCTCACTACTAGATAGTCAAAATAATGTCAGATTCAGACTAATTCACAGCCTCTCACTAGCAGAACATACTACTGGAAACTCAGGAATACAGAGATAGAATCACCAGTTAACCTCACTCCTGAACAAAACACAATAATTCATTTTATAATAGCTTCCTCAACAATGAAAAGGACCTGTGACAGTAAAAGGGGAGGGATAACAGAAGGCCAAGTATCCAAGTAAAGAATTATAGCGAATATTTTTAGGTTCATTCACTTTTAGAAGAAATATCTTTATTAAAACAAAAGGCAAATACAAATGTATTTCACCCACTCATTCCACTAAGTAGAAGGCCAACAACAAAACTCACGTTAAGACTACATAAAATGTGAGGATTATCATTTACATGTAAATTATTATGCCAAAAATTCTACTTTCTCATTCATGAATTCATAGCACTTGTGCTTGCCTGTGTAAGATCAATCCAGCCAACATTCTAATATGGAAGGTTAACGGACTCAGAGCTCCTACCAGGAGGGATCTATCGGCAGCAACCGACAGATTCTGGGGAAGAGACTCAGTTTTCTTAAAGGGTCTAATCCCTGGCAGGCCAGTCATGCAACAGTGGATGACTCCCCAGCACCACACATGCACAGGAGAATATGGTTAGCGCAAACCGGACTCAGGTTTTAAAAATTATTTGGGAGGGACACAAAGAAAGCTGGGAGAGCAGGGAGGTAGGAGTGGATCTAGGAGCTGGGAGAGAAGGGAGTAAAAATGATCAAAATACATTAAATGAAATTCTCAAAGAATAAAAATATTCTATCAAATTCTTTCCTGCTGTGTTCAGTCTGTAAATACTGATAAAAAAAGTAAAATAAAATAAGGAAGGATGACTTTAAGAAATTCTCCAGCATAGTTGGAAGAACAAAAGGGAAAAAGAATGAATGGAAGAATAAAAGTATGCCAGACTCTAATGTGTTTCTTCATAATAAAGAAATTAAAAGGATTACAAAAGTAAAGAAACTGTTACCCAAGAATGCTCTAAGACTTTCAGTTAATAAATAGTTAGGATGGTTACTGCTCACTCTGTCACTTGACAGGATCTAGAATCACCTGGGGAATGATTTCTGGGCATGCTTGTGAGAAATAAACTGGATTAGACTAATAATAACTGCTTTTAATTGTGTGCAGGACCATTCCCTGTACTGGATCTTGAAACGCATAGAATTAAGGAAGTGAACAAGCATGCATTCATATCTCTCTGCTTCCTAACTATGAACTCAGTTGTTGCAGGCTCCTGCTGCCTTCAACTCCCCACAATGATGGACCACACTTCAAACTGAGAGCCAAAATAAACTCTCCTAAGTTGATTTTAGTTGAGTATTTTGTTACAGTGACAGAAAAGAAATTAAGACAGCCATAAACATTTCAGGTTTGAGAAGTGAAAAACTTTTACAAAAAAAAATTGAGAATAATGGTTACCTACACAGGAGGATTAAAAAAGAGAGAAAGCTCCTTCAACTATTAAAGCACATAGATTGTTTGTATTAACAGTGGTACATTTGTTTTGCCACACATAAGTAAACACTGTATACATTACACACCCATAAACAAATCGCATTATGATCTTACTTAGTTTTTATTCCTCTTTTCTCCTTGCTGTCCAGCCTGCCAATCATTAACTGTTAATGCTATTAGTGGATCTACTAATAATACATGTACAACTCCTACTGATCTTCATGCAACTGGATAGAATTCTAAAGACCTGCTAAAGAATGTTGCAAATACCCCTTCATTAGATAACCATGTAAGCAGTCCTCAGCAGTTCTATCAGTCACTAGTTTGTAAATCAGATATTCTCAGGAAAATGACTGCCTTTACTGAACATTAGCTGAAGAGTTAAATAAACCTTTCATTACTTAGTAAAGTTAAATTTGACCTCTTTTTTTAACCTTCTAAAATAGTTAATAATAGAGGCATCCTACAACTTCATTCTAGGGTTTCCACAATAGATCTGGGCTCTACAATATGCTACAACAATCACATGACCTAAGCTTTTAGCACCCAGTCAATGTTGTCAATTAAAAAGAGAAAGACACTATAAACACAGTAGGCTTAATGTCTACAGTGTCTCTATGGAGCCTTTATAATACTCGTTTCCTTTAAAGAGAAGCGGGATCATAAAATAGCAAATTATGATCATTAAATTATTAGAGGATTATAAATTGTGACAAATTATGTAGGATGCCAGCACATTTCTAAAACCTTAGCCTGGCTTATTCATAAAAGCAGCAAATAAATGACTAGTCAAAGCACAAAGCTTAAAACACTCCCTACCAAATCTCTAGCTCTGTCAGTTGTTTGGGTTTTTTTTGGATAATTATAATCCCAGGATCAAACAGGATTCAAGGAATTTGAAAGTTAATTCCAGTAAAGAATACAGGACACATGAATATTTTGGTATCAAGCCATTCAAGCTATCATCACACTAAAGAACAAGATATCAACAATCACTAACAGGAACAATTTTTACAGCTTACATTTACAATATAGTTAGACTATTTTAAGCACTGTGCTAACAGCTTTACATAATATCACAAGTATAGTAATTAGAAAACACTGGTTAATACTTGGAGTCTTTACAACACTTCCAGAGATATTCTAATATTTCTCCTATCTCAGTGACAAGGAAACTCAACAAAGGTTAAGTGAATTGTTCTGCCTGGGTCATCTGGCTGTTCTAGTAACAGAGAATGAGTTATAACCTACTTATCACACTTCATCTTCATACAATTCCCATAGGTATTACTGGTGGTGGTATAATAAGTATAGAGACTAAAGAGAGGTCATATGCCCTGTCACCTGGCTAGAAAAGGATAAGCTGAAACTCAAAATCACTGTTCTCCTGTTGAATGTCAGTCAACGAACAAACAGAATCAGTATTAGCACAACATTTCAAATACTCAAAATAACATTACCTCTTTCTTTCCTTCCTTCTTTCTTTTTTCTTTCAGTTTTTCAAGACAGGATATCTCTATGTAGCCTTGGCTGTCCTGAAACTCACTCTGTAGACCAGGCTAGCCTCAAACTCACAGAGATCTGCCTGCCTCTGCCTACCAAGTGCTAGGATTAAAGGTGTGCACCCCATCATGAGGCTGCCTATTTCTTTCAATACAGACTTAGCAAGGATAGGTGTGCAAATGCATCTATGTTCAAACTATTAAGGTAAAATTAACAACATAAAAGAACTCATGAAATTGAGGGTTATTCAAGCTAATTATTACCAACATCAATGACTCCTATAGTGGTATTATGTAAAGTACCTTCTGGTCACTTTTCAATCTATTCATACTACTATGAATAGATTGAAAATTCCCATTATAGATTATTCTAAATCCTAGACTCTATATGCTAGTCTTATAGAATCTAAATTAATTTTATTAAAGATGAAGATCAATCTTATTCAAATCCACAAGCTAGTGTATTATCAAGCAACCAGTAATCAATTATAATATCTACTGAATTTTCAAATTAAATAGTCTAAAACTAAAAATGTTTATAGAAAATAAAGTCTTCATCTTAAGTTTATCATCTTTAAATTTATGGGTCCTGATTATTTTCTTAAATTGGGGCCTCTATTTAGCTGTGACACAAAATTAAATATAAAGAATAACTCTTATTAGGAGTACTAGCAAATCACCTATAAGCGAAATTATCACTAGATACAATTCTTTAATAAGACTCTATCCTTAAAAGACCAGTTGCCAGAGCTAAATGAGAAAAAAATGAAAAGTGAAAGGAAGCATGTCCATATAATATTTAAATTCCAAATACAAAAAATAACTCACCTCTTTAATATTCAGAGGTCTTCCACTAAGGTCATATTTGTTCATAGTTTCTAGTGCTTTCTTTACAAATTCTTCATCTTTGAATTCAACCACACTTAATAGGGAAAAATATATAAGAAATGCTTACATAAAAAGATTTCTTATTCTAATCACAAGATTAATTTGACATAAGATACTTTAAAAAAATCTTACCCACAACCCTATATCCGGTAGATTGTCAATATATGCAAAAGAAAAAAAACATTTTAAGTCAGTAATTGAAGTTATTGGAAGACTCTAATATTTAAGACATCACATGTAATCAAGAACACATTTTCTTTTTTTTAACACTTCCAGAATGTAATAGGCAAGTGACCAGGCATTTTCTACAAATTTTTAAATCCATCTAATATATTACAAGCTTGGAGTACACTTCTACTTTCAAGTGACTCTGCTTAAAATTAAAACTAGTACCACTGTAAAATTTCAATCAACAGTTAATAAAGGAAGAAACTGAAGGCTCCAGTATACATGTTCTTACACATGAGTATTTCAAAAAAGATGCAATGCACACAATATGTATTGAAATCTAATTAAAATAGCAAATAAACATTAATTTTTAAAAAAACTATTATTTTATGTGCATGGATGTTTTGCCTGCATGTAGGGCTATACACAATATATGGTCTAGTGCCAAGAGAGGCTGGATGGGAGGATGTCAAATACCCTGGAACTTGAGTTTCAGATGGTTGTGAGCTGCCATGCGGTATTAGAAATTGAGCCCAGGTCCCCTGGAAGAGCAGCCAGTACTCTTAAATGATGAGCCATCTCTCCAGCCCCCATGAATTTTACGTTAAATAAAGTTGTTATCTATTAGATTAAAACTGGCTGCACACAACTGAGGAGCATCTAGTTGGAAACATGTAAAACAAATTACCCATGCTAAGGGAATGTACAAAATCATTCTTTAAAAACAATTCCTGTGATTACTATTCAAAGTGCCATTTGAATGTGATGACAAAGTTTGTATCTCTCATGTACCCAATCATTTTATGAATATGAGACGCTAGAAGAGTTTTCCATTATATACTTCCGTATGCACATGCTGCTAAGTCAAAATCTATCATCAGCCTTCTAGGTCAACTTAATCATAGACATCATTCCTAACAATTGGTCAGAGCACTGCCTCTTGTATGGTCCTGAAGGCTACCAAATTAAGCTTTTCAAAAAGGTTTCAAAATTATATTCAAAATTAACACCTTTAAGCCACAGGCCTCTCATGAAACTCTTGGAAATATTATAAATTCAGTGACTTGTAAAATATCCCTGAAGACATCAAAATACAACAAAAATTAACTTTATTAAAGCTTTATTAGCTAAGAAAAGCATACCTTAAAGCATTGGAAAAATGAATGCCCTTTATGAATATTTGCAAAACCCATCATCCCTTTCAGGAAGCTGGTTTGGTTGGCATGTCAGACTTGCTAGTATAAAAACCTCAAATCTTAAAGTAAAACAAAATGAAACTTAAGTTTCCAAAAGTCTGATAGAGTATTATACAAAAGTAAACTGCTGAGGAACTTTTAAACCTCGAGCAGATTGTGGCCCATAGCACTTACCCTTGATTTTCCTTCCGCATCCTTAAAGAGCTCCACGTATGTAACCTCACCAACTACATAAGACATACAAAAGGAAGATACCAAGAAACAATACATTTAAACACCAGTATCTTGCTTTACTGCACACCTGTGCACAACTCTACAGAAAAGCACCTATTATTCACCAGCAATCAGGACCAGATCAACGTACCTCCTATCAATAGCTATAGAAATTTAACTAATTTTCAGAAATTACATCATCCACATTCTCTAAAAAAAAGCTAACAACCATATTAACCCAATTCATACAGCAGATCATATTTGGCCAGCATGATGTGGTTGGTGAACAAATGCACATATACATACAAATGACCCCTCAGCCTGTCATATTAACAACATTAGCACTTTTCAAATAGCTTTGGTCAGCCTACACACAACAGCTGTTTTAAGGTGACTTCCTACCTGAATGTCTTCAATCATGTTTGCCATCAGTAAACTAAATTTACAAGTCATGCTTCACAGCAAGCCACACACTTCTAAATAAAGTCAGTGAATAAAACCAGTCAAATAGTTGTCACCTTACAACAGATACACCAATGCAATTAAAAAAATTATTAGAGAAGATCACCCTCAAAGCCAAGTACATAGTTTGCAGGACTGTTGAACCTCAATTTTTCAAGAGATAACAGAACTAACTTTTACAAGATCAAGTATTGAAATTATTTTCCCCCAAAACCAAGCATGTGCATAAGATGAAGGTTTTCAGGTTATCCTGAAAACAAAACTGCAGCTGCAGTAACACAAATTTAGTACAGAACTGCAAAGACAGCATCATGGCAGTCGTGACAATGCAAGCAAAATGAATTCCACAGCCAGATTCTAGACTCCACCAAAAACATCTTTGGGGGAAAAAAAGAATCAACCTTATTATACATACATTAACAAGCAAGATGCATTGCTTAACTAATGCAACAGTCCTTTAAAATCTATAAAAACTTCAACTAGACAAAGCAATCACTTTAACAAAATTCTTGGTGGCATGCAGATGCTGGCTTCACTATCCACTAAAATGGCAAAAAGAAAAATACTTCATTTATCCATACTTCCTTGTAACGAAATTGCCAAGTGGAAGAAAAAGAAAAGATTAATTCACATGTCAAGAAAGAAAAGTCTTTTTTTTTGAGTCTGTGTGGCTAAGAGGAATATAAAAAGTTTGCTTATCTCCTCCCCCTCCTAGATGACGATTACAACAGTAAGTTATTGCAGAAATCGTTACCTTTTTCTCTCATCAGGTCTTTAATAGCCTGCCATTTCATGTCATAGGGGATGTTGCTAATAAACACTCGGTTCCGATTTGGACCTTTCTTTTCTCCAGTACCCGAATTCTTATCTTTTGAATAGGGATGAAATCGATTGGCCTTCTTATTTCCCGTCGACTTTTCTTTTAAATCAGATTTTTCTTCTTTCACTGATTCATCATTCTCCCTGTGAATTATAAGACAAATAAAAGCATCTTAACTGACTTCTAAGAACAGAGCTCTTCAATCACTCACATCTGTGGCTTCACAAATCTCTCACTTAAGCTAGAAGTTGGAGGTCAGGCTGGGGCCCCATGCTGTTCAAGTGTATCAATTTTTCAGTTAACAGTTGGAAATTTTCTTCTCTGTTAATAGTTGTAAGCATCCCCAAACCCAGTTTTTCCCAGCATACTATTCAATAAATATTATTAGACCCTAAAGCAGAGGTATGTGAGTTATCTTAACATCACATTTAGGGAAGAATTAATTTTGGGCTTCATTCAACTCTAAAACCCAATTCGGGCCATCAAGAGGGCACTTGAGCAGGAACCTGATGACCTGAGTTCAAAACCAGAACCCATGTTAAAAAATGGAAGGAGAGAACTGACTATACAAATCTTTCCTCTGGTGTCAATATGTTCACACGTCACACACATACATCATATATACAAGCAATCCCTCACACAAATGTGCAAAATGATAAAAAAAATTAGTATTTTAACTAAATTAAAATTTAAAAACTAGCTTCTACTTGATGCATGGTGATACTTATAATTCTAGCACTCAGGGAGACAGAAACAGAAAGATTACCGCAAGTTTCAAGACAGCCTGGTCTATACAATAAATTCTAAGCTAGCCAGCCAAACCAGAGCTATATAGTCAAGATTCTGCACCCCCTCCCCAAAAGAAAATAAATGAATAAACAAACAAAAATGGTTATCTGAAATTTTTATTACTTACAGATTAGTAAATTTTCCCTAGAATTTTCTCCTTCCCATAAAACCATAATCAAAATAGTCACCTCTATCTACCTATTTAATACATGCATACGCTCATATTCACTACATGTCAAGTTTTATTTATTCCCTACTTTGATAAACAGAAAATTTAAAAGGTATCCTAATATCTTCATGTTGGACATAGGCCAGGACACTTGATAGAATTATCTCTTTTACTAGTAATGCTATTTATAATGTAAGGATAGAGTTGAAGAAGGGGGAGATAATTAAACACATCATGAGGCAGAATCTACCAATTTTTTAAATGGGGCTAATTGGGAAAAATTAATTTATAAGACTTTTCTTGTAATGTAAGTTTTATGATGTCACATACCAACATAGGAATAGATAAGATATGGGTATATATAAAGCGAACCTTGCAGATAAAAATCTGGCTTAGATTTAAAATGCAATTTCTATTCTTAAAGTAATATGCAAGTACAAGTATGCAAGTGCACATGCATGCCTGTGAGCAAGTGTATGGAGACCACAGGACAGCCTCAGGAATATCATTCTTGTCTTTGAGATAATGTCTGTCTTTGGACTGACACTCACCAAATTGGCTAGACTGACTAGCCAGGGAGATGCAGGCATCCTCCTGTCTCCTTCTCCCCAGTACTGGAATTACAAGGACACACTTCATGCCCAGAACTTTCATATGACACTGGAGCTCACACTGAGGTCTTCTCTGCACATAAGGCAAGCACTTTTTCAACTGGGCTAGCTCCCCAAGCCTTGAAAGCAATCGTATTACATAAACAATGGTAGATTTAACTCACGGATTGCTTTAGTCAACCTAAGGTAACTTCATCAACAAAATCATTAATGTGTCAAAATCTCTAAGAATGAGCAAGAAAACAGATTTTTTTAAAACTTAATGGATTATCCTAACAACAAACCAAATATCATAATCTAGGCTATGAAGTCTAAGGTGAGCAATTTTAGAAAGCTATAAACAAACTTCTTACAGCATTAATATGGGAATTTTACTTCTTAAAACACCACTCTCCTGAAGGGTAACAATACTGCCATAAATAAAGTGCACAAGGTCTATGAGAATAAAACCTATATCCTTTGATATCCACACTGTATTTAGCATGGTGACTGACTATGACTTGTGCTGGATAAACTGCAATTTTCTATTATCAGTTAAAGACCCAGACTCTGGAGATTGGGAAGATGGCTCATGGCTCAGTCGGTAAACTCTTGCTATGCAAAACTGAGTGCCAAGGTTTGGCTCTCCCACACCCACATAAGAAGCTGGACATGGAAATACACATCTGTAACTCTACAGCTGGGGGTGGAGACAGGTGGATTCCTGAACCTCACTGTCCAGCCAGGCTAGCCAAATCAGTGAGCTTTAGGTACAGTGAGAAACCTCTCAGAAAGTACACATGTACACACTCACACGCACGCACGCACCCAAACTCACTGAAAATGGTGTAACCTGACTGTAATACCAGCACTCAAGAGAAAGAAGCAAAAGGACTACCAAGAGCTGAGGGCCAGCCTGGACTATGCAGCCCAACCTAGCCAGGACCTGATCTCAAAAACAAAGACAAATGCTCAAACAATTAACAAAGAAACATTAGTACCAAACTTGCTTCACCACCTATTCATATTTTGACAGGGACATTTCTCTATCAATCTTATTCTTTCATAAAAATGGCAAGACCTGAAAAGGGTCTTCTCACTGTTCAACTCTAGAATGCATCTGTGTGTGAACAGTGGCATTTCTGAGAATAGAAGCAAGCAGCCAAAATGTACAAGGCCTCTTCTCTGGTTCCTAGCTACAGCAGACATAACAAACCTTTCTTTTTAATTCCCCTAAAGAACTATCTGCATAATAATGCTCTTCCACTGAATTCACTGAATGTTTCCAGTCTGGGGTCAGGTAAGAAGATATCTATCTAGCCTTTTGATAAGTATCCTTCCAGGCTGCTTTTATCCTTGATGAAATCAAAAAATGCACAGAATTCTGAAGTACTAAGTTCCTCCCTTATTCACCTCGCTGAAGATTATGTGACTGTGATAACCATTTGCTCTTGGTCATTCATTAAAAAAATATATTATAAAGGAATTTTTTGTTTACTTAAAGAGCAACTAAAGGTTTCTCAAAAAAAAGAAACCAAACTATCAAATAACCGACCTAGTAATCCCACTTTTTGAATATAAACAAAGGAAATAAAATCATCTCACCATTCTGAACTCATACTGTATCACTCACAGTAACTTAAGATAGGAAACTGAAGTAAAAGTCTGCTAATCCATTAGTTAATGGTTAAAGAGAAGAAAGGTGTGAGAATGTATATATTCTGGATGTATACATACAGACGCAAACAGACACACAGACACACACATGAGAGAGAGAGAGAGAGAGAGAGAGAGAGATCTCCAGTTTTTAGAAGGAAAGCCTGGAGGACCATGTGCTAAGTGAAGTAAGCCAGACACAGAAAACCAAATACTGCATGATAACTAAATCAGAGTACAACAATCATTACCAGAAGTGTAAGATGTCTGCCTAAGAAAATAAAGTTCCAGTTACCAAATGAGTTCTAGAGCCAATATGTAGTACAATAACTATAATTAATAATGACACATTGTACACTAGAAAATCAGAGAATACATCATAAATATTTGCAACTTTTATATTAATTAGCTCAATTATAATAATCATAATATTTAGAGCAAATCAAAACATGCTATTCATCTTCAATATACAATTTTTATTTTCTAATTATAACTCAGCAAAGCTGAGGGGCAAACATCACAGTTGTGATCTTCACTCATGATAAAACTGATGCTTTATTAGTAAACACTTCACACTGCCCCAATGCTGGATATTTTTAAATAGCACATCAGAAATACATTTATAATTACACAAAACTAATGAAGAGTCACAATACAATTGCTGCTTTCCTTCCAACTTAATTTTGGGAAGGGAACAAGTATCTTTAATGCCTGTCTAAAGAACAAGCCAATTAAATCTTTTACATGAGAAGTTTCACGATCCCAAAAGTTCTCCCTGTATGTCTTCAACAGATACTGGACCTTTAACATTTAAGGCCTCAAGGTACAACAATGAAAAAGACTATGGATTAATTTAAATTCAATCCTGATGACAGTAGCACTTAGTTCACTTCTAAGCAGCGCATGTTGTAAAGCAGCATCTGGTCATCACAATTATTTTAATGAATTGTTATCATTAAAAGCATGGCAATCAGCCCAAGGTTTAGGGTTGTCAACCATCCCTATGGTTCTCAGTAGATGGACAATAAGATTTAAGACCCTACTTTTTTCACTGTATCTCATGATGGCCCATCAGATAACAATAAATCCTTTAGGAGCATACTGGTCTCTACTCAACATTGGGAAGAAAGGGAAAGAATGAATTAGAAAATGGAAACATTCTGTGTTTACTGTTGACACCCCCCATATTTTGTCTCCTGAAATTAGAAAATGGTTCTTTCCCACCTTTTCCCATCCTGCAATACAACTGTTGTTGGCGCTATATTTTCAGATCTAATAGAGGTTTAGAGACCAGCTTCACAAGTACCAACATCATAGGATGCAAAAATTATTCTCTTCCAGAGTAAAGGGGTGGCACTCCCATGCTTAAGACAGAAATTAATGATACACACCTGCCATCCCTGAGCCCCATTCCGCCCCACAGATAAAGTTCACATAAGCTCTAGTACCTTTACCCAAAATGGCAGTGTTTACATGCGACTTAAAACACAGGATTGCACATACTCTAAGCTCTTTGTTACTTATGCTTACTTTCCATACAGATACAATATGGGGGTATTTTTAAATCATGACTAAATCTATGGAGACAGAATCCAAAAACATGCAGGCTGACTGTATTGGTAGTTATTCCAACGTTTTGGTTTTTTTTTTCTATTTTCAATGGCAAGTCCATGAAGGCCCATGATCCAGTAGCTCTAAGCCTCACTTGTGCTCTGACTTCTCAATGGTGGAAGATGCATGCGTTCCACCCAGGAAAAAACTGCACTGAGTTCTAATCTTGGACACCTACTAAACTTGGTTCTGCTCTGAAAATGCTGCCTGTGAGGGTAGGGAAGCTAAAGTCCCCAATTAAGGTCTAGCCAACTCAAAGGTAACACAATGGGTTCTAAATAATGGCATATTAGTAAGATGCCTCTCCAGATAAATCATTTCAAAAATGAATATACACTTCAGCAAACACCAACCACTGGACTTCCAAAGTTCAGGATGGGCCCCAGGGAAATGGAATAATTCCTCTTAAATACACTGTCAGTGGTTAAGAGAAAATATCCAATGATGTCATCCAAAGAGCAAGACTGTCACAATGATGCTGAGGAGAGCTACCCCATCTAATTTGCAATCAATTCATTCAGTGCATTCCAAGAAACCGGTCCAAAGGGTACCACCACTACCGCAAGTATTTCCACACAAAAAGGCCAGACGTTCCTCATAAACGCATGAGTTCACTGTTTTCTATAGAGGCAGAACTGAGAGGTGCAGGGTGTTTTCACTACGTTACTTACATATTTAACTTCAATTTCATAGAATGGGACATAGAAAATGCTTGCCTTCATATCACCCCACGTGACAAGGAGAGGCAAATGCAATATGCCTCTATCCTACCGCCGTATTTATAGATTAACACCAACTAAATTCTCTATGGTGGCAGGTAACAACAGATCCGACCTTAAAGTCGAGGGTTTTCTTATTAAAAAAAAAAAAACCACAGTGCATTCTGTGGGTTGGGGGTGTCATTTTGTGGCCTAGCGCCTGCCTAGCATACACGAGGCCCAGGGTTCCGTTCCAGCTCGGTCAAACACAGACTTATATTCTAGTAATTTAATTGTATCACCTTATGCTGCATTATAGTAAAATGAAGGCCACCATACACTGAGTTTGTGTTTAAAAAAAAGCCTGTATAGACGGCAAACATCATCGGGTGAGTGGAGGAAACCAAGTCCTCCTTTTAAAGAGCGCCAATCAAGGGGAACACAATGGGTTCGGTGAGCTCTAACACTTCAGACACCACCACGGCACACGCGGCCCACAGCGGGGCTCGGAACCGGGTCGGGAGGGGAAAGATCCGATGATGTCATCCCTAGGTCCTCCCCCGAGATGAGGCTAACCTCGGGCCTTTAAAGGGGACCGTTTAA
>LOJH01016206.1:0-18300 GCA_001685095.1 Ellobius talpinus
AAGTAGAAAAAGACAAGATCTCCTAAGTAAATTGGGAGCATGGAGACCTTGGGAGAGGGCTGAAAGGGAGGGGAGAGGCAGGGAGCAGAGCAGAGAAAAATGTAGAGCTCAATAAAAATCAAAAAAAAGGAGAAAAAAAGAAAAACAAAACAAGAAGATGGAGTAATCTGGCCAATGAAATTCTTCCCTCCATTGCCAACATCTGTATTGTCTGCTAGTCCACCCTGAGCTCCTCCCCACCTCGCATGGTTTCACAACCCCCATCAGACCAGCAGAGACACCAAACTGCTCTCAGTTTAGTTTCGTGGAGTCATCTTCACAGCTCTTTCTCAGAACATGGTCTCTCTACCAAGTCAGGTGACCAGAGCAGAAATGAAAAACTCCAAGGACCTGTTAAACCTGAGGCAGAGCAATGACGTCCAGTCTTATCACGGCCTCTCCACACCCCTTGTAATGTATATGGTTTAATCTCCATTCTGACCATGTACCAGTTGGGTTAATCTAGGATTTCCTCAGCCTTTCCCTTAAGCAGAATTCTACCTTCTGTTTGTCCTGAGAGGACTAAATGCCAAGGGCATGCTTAGTACGCACCAGGAGGCTGAGACATGCGTCAGTGTTCGAAGGCATGTTATTTTGAACATAAAACCCAAGATCGGGGGTGGAGAGGTGGCTCAGCGGTTTAGAGCACTAGCTGCTCGTCCAGAAGGGCTGAGTTTGGTTCCCAGCACTTACACGGCAGCCTATAACTGTGTGTAACTGCAGTTCCAGGGGGACCCCATATCCTCTTCTGGCCTCAAAGGGTGCCAGGCACACATGTGGTACACATACATGCATGCACAGGCAAAACACTGGTACACAAAAAGTAAAAACAAATAAATCTTAAATAAATAAAACCTAGGCCAGGGAACCAAGATGCCGTGACCTTGGCCTCTTTCCTGTCCCNCCCGCTTGTAAACCGAGAGGTCTGTCAGACAAGATAGTTCCAAGCATTTCCTGTAAATGGCCTTCCAACTTGTGGTCTTGTTTCCTTCTAGGTCTACTATGGTAGGAACTGAAACTGCTTTCTGCTCTGAAGGAAAAGTAGAGGCACAGGGAGAGGGGATCGCTTGCCTTTCTTTTATTTGTTTTAACCAGAAAAGTGCATCACAGGCCCAATTAGAATCTGGAAATTCCGATTTGTGTTCTTGTCTCTAATAAATGGTAGGCTCCCTTGCCATTGATGGGCGGATGATGAGACCCAAGTCTCCATTTCTCAGAACAGCCGATAGACATCATTTGCACAGCCACGCTGCTCTGTGAATAACATGCCACTGGCTAACCTCGATCAGTTCCTCTAAATCCGGGACCTTGATTGCTCAGGTTCCTGAGACAACGACCTTCACATGTTCTCTGTACTCCCCAAGGAACTGTGGGGAGTGTGGCAATGGTGAGAAAGTGTGCCTTCCAGGTCAGTGCTAAGATGCTAGAACAGGTGTCTGGAAGGGGAAGACATCGCCCATGCTTCGCCAGGGAGCAACACGCTGTTTCCTCATTTTCAGGCCAGGACTCTGAGCTGAAAATCCCTCTGGGAAGAAGTATAGCAAACAGCACAGAACAGGGCAAATTAGGTTACCTGCTTTCTTCAGGAGCGAGCTTCACTTGTCCTGTCCTGTCAGGGCCCGGAAGGCTGGGCTAGGACTTTGGCTGCCTACAGCCCTGACAGATGACAGACAGGGGTGTGGGGTGAGAGGGCAAAGGAGAGATGAGATAAGAAGAAACCGAAAAAGATGGCCCAGGATGGGGAAGACGAGGCCGGTGGTGAGGCGGAGTGACTCTCCAGAGACCAACTCCCGAGGAGCTGCCCTGTTCCTGCTCACAGAGGTCTCTGTGACTCTCAAGCTCACTATGTAGGCTGGACCGGGAACATCTGAGATACAGATAGATTTTGCATAGCTTCGGCTATGGTATCTAGCCTTGAGAACTCAGGTGCGTTTTCTCCTGCTTTGCTTTTTTACTTGTGGTGTTTCCCCACCTCTGGAAGGTTCTCAGAGGTGACCCTTCCCATCAGAGCAAA
Source organism: Ellobius talpinus (assembly GCA_001685095.1). Taxonomy (NCBI): domain Eukaryota; kingdom Metazoa; phylum Chordata; class Mammalia; order Rodentia; family Cricetidae; genus Ellobius; species Ellobius talpinus. The sequence goes on from LOJH01016206.1 coordinate 2,054, forward strand.
GGAGATTCCAGTCTAAGCATTACCAGCTTGGATTTAGCTGGCTGCAGGGGGAAACTATGAATAACAAATTCTGTTCCATCGCTCCACCAAGGCAACTTCTCTGCGTGGAACGGCAAACATCACCATCTTTAGTAAATTATTAAAACATAATCCAAGAAAATATTCCCTTTTATGGAAGTTCTCTTGCAGAGTTTCAACATATATCAAAAAAGAACATAAAGCAAGTTTCTGTAACGTTTGAAGTATCAAATAAACAATTTAGAATTATGCTTTTATGACTATCTCAAAAATAAAGTAATGATGTTTAAGAGTATTTTGCCCAGATATTTTTCTACTCTCCCTGATAAGTTTGAAGCTTTAAACATGTTCTCCCTGTGGTCTGTCTAAAATGTTTTCAAGCCTGGTGTGGTGGTGCATGTCTGTAATCCAAGCCCTTGAGAGGTGGAGGCAGGGGGATCAAAAGTTCAGGGCTATCCTCAGCTGCATAGCAAGTTAAAGGCTACCTTGGGCTACATGAGACCCTGTCTTAAATCTCAGATATGAAACAAAAACAAATTTCATCTTGAATTCAAGGAAATAACTCTTTCCAAGTAGTCCATAATAGATGTCCTTACATAAACAAGACTTATTTTTCAATTTTCCCACATTTCCCATTTTTTTACAACAAAATGTTCAGATTTGTAAAGAATAAAACATGAATAGATTAATAAGATTGTTACACTGAGGCCAGAATTCCTCCAAGACACAGCAAGGGTTGGCAAACAGATTATAGACTAAAGTGGGCAAACTTTAGTTTTCCTGAAACCCTCGAGAAAGTAGGTTTTCCTTAGCTTGAATTATATTGCCAACTGAGCTTGAACCCCCCCTTAATTACAAAAGTATTTATTAAGATGTCAAGGACAGAATAAACACCCATTTTAATGGTATTACTCTGCTAAAAAGATGGGGTACTAAGGAACAAGGGCTTGCAACCACCTCCTCGCCTAGAGAGCAAGTGAGCGGGAATGGGCTGCCGAGAGCTGGTGAGTTTCACCTTTCTGATAAATACCCACTCTGCCCTAGTTTTAAGGACTAGGAGCATTTAAGATGCATAGGAGGGGTGGCATTGGAATACAATCTTTAAAATGCTCTATCACAAATATAGGATTTTCATAAAATAATACTGATTGACAGAAAAAGGTAACCCATAAAAAAACCAATAAAACAGAAAAGGCCCTGTGATGAAGCAAACCATTTTGCTGACTTTTTGTTTCTGGACTAACCCAACAGTCAAGAGCTCACCACTCTAAACACGTTCATGGAATTCAAGGCGAGGCATTTGTCCCATTGATGAAGCGACTTTGCTATTAACAATAGCATAGCTTCAGTAGTATTCAGTAGTATTCTATATTTGCTTTTTAAATTTTGATTCAGGTAGGGGTGCCCAGTCTTGACTTTGCCATATGACACCGCCATCTACAAACATGTCGAGTAGAAATCATAGCTTTCCTGGGAAGCACACAGCCTATGAAGCGCATGCTGAACATGGCTACATCTAAAAATACACGAAGGCTTGGGGTCATGAGTAGAACTTCAAAGAAATGAACCCTTCATCCGAGAAAAGAAAGAGGAGCACCCCCCCCTTCAGTGCTGCCTTCTGACTTGGTGATACCATGCAACAGAACAGAAAGAATCTGGAAAGCAGGCAGTCTTGTCAAATCTCTCTTTCATCAAAGGGAGACACAGAACTTGTGGGTTTTAAATACTTATCCAGGACACGGAGCAGCCACCATCACAACCTCTCTCTAATGCTGTGTGCTATGTTGTCACCAAAGAGTTTGCTGCGGCATGTCACTGAGAGGAGAAAAACCACAAAGCAAGGCGTGCTGTAAGCTCAGCATTTAGGAGGCTGAAGCAGGGAAGTTGTTGTGAGTAGCTGGCCATCAAGAGCTATGAAGTATGAGGACAGCCTAGGACCCTGCCTATACCAGAAAGAAACTGGACCTGGTAGCACAGTCTTGTGAACCCAACATTTGGGAGGTTGAGACAGGAGGATTGCTGTGAATGTGAGGCCAGCCTGAGCTGTAAAGTGAGGATCTAAAAACAGACAAACGAACAAAATCCCAACAGACACCAGGCAGAACTGACACTTCTGCATACCCGAAGCACAGCAGGCAAGGGGCTTCCACTGGCCTACCTTGAACTCCTTCTCTATGTTAGCTAGCTTGGCCAGCTCATTGCTGAGTTCCAGGGCCGTGAGCACCGGGTCCTCGCTGGAGAGCGACAGGTATGCAGGGCTTGCCAGTCCCTTGTAAGCGTTGATCCGAGACCTAGAGTGGCTGAAGGCATCAAGCCGCTGCTTCTCAGCACAGTCGGCACAGCGACAGAAGTAGTCGTGGGGCCGCTCGATGCGCGCACCCTTGAGCAGCAGCAGGTGCACCACCTCATACTTATGACAGTGTGCAGCCAGGATGATGGGCGTGATGTCAGGCGAGAAGCGTGTGCCATCCTCGTCGTAAGCATAGAAGTCATCGTCCCTCAGTTCCTGCTCGCAAGGGCTAAGTGTCAGGCGCCGGCTGGCTGCAAAACCTGGGTGACCGAGGATGGCCTCCACGATGCGCACATAGCCCTTGCTGATGGCTAGCAACAGCGCATCACCGATACGTGCCAGGTTCTCCTTCTTCAGCAGCAGTTCAGTCACCTCCAGATGCTCATTGCCGACAGCCAGCTGCAGTGCATTCTGGCCCATGTAGTCCACACAGTTGACGTTGAGCGTTTGTGACTCCTCTAGCATCTTGCGCACCACCGGGATGTTGCCATACTCTGCAGCGTCCAGGAAGCGCTCCTCCTCGGCTGTGAGACTGGGCCCACGAGAACCAAACATGAAGGCCGGGCCACGCACCGCCTGGCGCCGGCCCTTGTCACGCATCCCTGCAGTGCGCCACCTCGACGGGCTGCCCTCCGAGGACCTGATCAGTGGGGTGACAAAAGAATGTGGGACTTTGAGGCCTGTATCCTTCTCCCCCAGCAGACCCGGCTGCAGACCCGAAGCCAGGGAATGGCTGGGGAAACTGCTAAGATAGACCACCCCAGCTACCCCTCACCTAACACAGGCTGCCTGAGCTTCAGGGAGGAGCCCATGGCCCTTCCCAATTGCAGGTCCAGTTCATTCTGCCTTCGGATGGAAAAATAATGGAATAATTTTCATGCACATACCCCTCCCTAGTAAAAAAACAAAAGAACGAAAAGCACTCCATACCACTCTGTACCCTGCCGCTTCAGCCTGGTTCCTGCTGTTGAATAGCTTAGTGACAGACACTTGGCCTAGCATGTGTGAGGACTTGGATTCAATCTCTACTACCACAAAAAGAAAACCCATCCTAGGAACAGTGTCTATGGACACTCAGCATCCATGCCCCAGGCTGGAGTACCCAATGGAGTTAATATTTTGTCAAGAATCAGGACAGAATAACATTCTAAACCAAAATTATACACACAGTCCGGTATTAAGTTGAGTATCATCTTCCAAGGCCTTAGCTTTAACTTTTTCCTTCCCCTACCAAAGGTTGGTTTGTTTGCTTGCCTGCTTGTTTGTTTTACAGCATTCATCTTTGCAGTGACCTAGACAAGATTTACCAAATAGAAAATCCAAGCATCAACCTAGATTTACTTCATTGAATATAACTCTCATTGTAAGGGTTGATTAATTTCTAAATTACACATTTGCATGTTGAACTAGAAGGAAATTACTTGACCAGTAGATTAAAAATAACTAGTGTTACTTCACGAACATCACTCCAGATACGGCTCCTCAGGCCAGAATGATGTGCCCTGCAATTCTACCACCAGCCACACCAGCTGAGATCGAACTGCATCAAAGCCAACACCATAAATTGATGTGTGCAGCAACTTCAGCTCACATCTTAATTTTTATGAGTGTGGGTAAATGATTTTATTTCCTGGGCCTTCTTATCCCATATGTAAAACCCAGAGGGGGGTTCCTCCTGCTGATCCCAGAACTCAGAAAGCCAAGACCTTGTCTCCTCAAAAAGAAAGGAAGGAAGGAAGGAAGGAAGGAAGGAAGGAAGGAAGACACTTTAAAATAATAATTAATGCCAGGCATGGTGGCACAGACCTATGGTTTCAGTTACTAGGGAAGGAATTGTGGAGGGGGTGTGGGGAGGGGGTGACAACACGCTTAAGTTCAAGGCCAGTCAGGGCAATTTAGTAAACTCTGCCTCAAGGTAAAACCTAAAACAAGGTCTGGGGAGACAGATGAGCTGTAAAGCAATTGTCTAGCATGCAGGAGGCCCCAGTTTCAACATCCGGTTCTGCAAAAATGACAAATAAAATGAAAAGGTCCAGATTTTGTACTTTATAAATAAAAGCTTTTGTAAATGTTCTGAGTCTCTGAAAATTGCAAAATAAGTTATATAATTTTCACATTGTGGTTATCTGTAAGAGCTCAATGACTGATACATTTTACTGGCCAAATATTGTACAAATATACAAATTTCTATCTCTACCTTTATCTAGTTGCATGAATCTTTTCTGATTCAATGCTCAAAATAACTTTTAAAAAAACTGCAGTTTTTTTGGTATGAGCTATATCAAAAGATATCATTTGAGCTTTTTTCCACATTACTGACTTTTGAAGCAAATAAACCCGACTTAAAAGTGAGTGGTTGGGGAAGCAGTCACTCTATTCCTATCATATATATTCCAGAAACATCTCCTACCACTGAAAAATGTATTCACAGAGCTGGGGTTTGAAAATTCATGAGAAAGGCCTCCTTTCACCGGCCTCCCTGGGGGGCTGGCTAAATTAGGGAGCTTCCCCAGAAAAGGAAGTAGGGTGCCGGCACCCAGATCGTCTCAGTTCTGTAGACTCCTGGGACACAGCAACCCTGGCTGTCGGGAGCTGAGAAAACAGGGGTTCCCGGTGAAGGCGTTCCTGCTGCTGAGAAAACAGAGGTGCCCAGTGAAGGCATTCCTGCTGCCGAGAAAACAGGGGTGCCTAGTGAAGGTGTTTATGTACCCCAGGGCAGATCGTTCTTCAGGGACATCCCTGGATGGCATGGAAGGTCAACACTCCGTGCTTGAGAAAACAAGGCACGGTATTCTCAGCTGCAGTTTCCCTGGAACTCTGGGGCATGGGACTGAAGAACATGGGAGGGGCTTCCTTCCACCTTGCTCCTGTGCCCACATGCACAGTTTGAACAAGTATGAGCGGGGTTAAGAATGTATAAATATTTGTGTCATTTAACCCTGTCATTGACAATTATTTAAAAATGTAGGTATCTTTGGTGACCACTACATTACAATCTTTCCGCAGTTAAAAACGTGGAGTGTAGGGGTAGGTTATGTAGGTGGGGGAACACAGGAGGGACTCAAGGTTGGTAGATGGTTTTTAGATGGGCACAAAGCAGGAAGTGGCATTCATCATAGAATGTACAGAAGAATTTCAAACTCTATAATGAGGACTTTAGGAAAATCTTGTACTATTGAGGATGATTTATTGGTATTAATAGTACTAATTTCATTAGGTCAGTGCTTTTCCCGTTAAGTTATAAGTTGGGTTTGGAATGGCTAGAATTTCCATGTTGTATAAAAGGTCTTGTTTCTGCCATTGATAATATGTTGATATTACCTAAAGCCTAACAAAATATATATCTAGAGTATGTCTATGAAAATGAATTTTTATCATTCATCTTAATGAACAAGATTTTTAATTTAATGAGTTTCTTACAAAGAAACTAGCTATAAAGAACCTTACAATTTTTTGCAGAAGAGCCTGAGTTGAGAATACTAGAAAATGACTATTTCATGAATTTTTCTCTTGGTATTTCTTGGTATTTTTAGACCCCCCTTTTTCTTTTAAAGATTTATTTATTTAATATGAATACAGTGTTCTTCCTGAATACCAGAAGAAGGCACCAGATCTCACTATAGATGGTTGTGAGTCACCATGTGGTTGCTGGAAATTGAACTCAGGACTTCTGGAAGAGCAGCCAGTGCTCTTAACCTCTGAGCCACCTCTCCAGCCCCTAGCCCCTCCCTCTTTTAAAGCAATGTCTCTCTCAATTACTCTGTAGCCAAGGTTGCCCTAGAACTCATTATATAGTCCAGGTTGGTCCTGAACCCATGGTCATCTGCCTGCCTTAGTCTCCCAAGTACTGGGATATAGTTATGAGCCACCATGACCAGCTAATATTTAAATGATTTTAAAATGCAAGTTAAAGAACATGATACTAGAGAATACACACATCACTGCACAGCTGTGCACTACTTTTTGTTGTTCTGTTACTTGGTAAAAGCAGCTAAAATCTACTCATATGTCATGAGTCTCATTTATTGTACAATTTTATTACCTAAAGTCCTTGTGTCATACACCAACTATCTTAGTATGTCCAAGTTTTCCTTAATATTTATTTTTCCAGAACCTTTATCTCCACAATGTATATTGGAGGTAAAATGTTTGATTTTAGTACTGTCGTGGTTTGAATGAGAATGGCCCCTATACGTTCAAATGTTTGAATGCTTGGTTAACGGAACTGTTTGGGAAGGACTAGGAGGTGTGGCTTTGCTAGGGTAGGTATGGCCTTGCTGGAGGAGGGGTATCACTGTGGGGTAGCCTTTGAAGTTTCAAAAGCCCACCTCTCACCCCCCCACACACTGCTCCCTGCAGATCAGGATGTGAAGCTCTCTGCTACTGCTTCAGATATGCCTGCCTCTAAGCTACCATGTTCCCCATCATGATGGGCATGGACTAATCCTCTGAAATATAATCAAATCCCCAATTAAACACTTCTTCTATAAGAGTTGCCTTGGCTGTGGTGTCCACAGTGACTAAGATGAATTCCATACAGCCTAAGTCAGCCAAATGAGCCAGGCCCACGCTGTCTTTAAAAGATCCTGAGTGACTTAAGGGTGAGGCCTGATCTCTCAAGCTAAACAAACTATACCTCACACAGTCACTTGAAAATGAAAGAGCCGAGTGAGCACTCCTTACTTCATGGGATCCACAGTAGGTGAATCCTTTAACTTTCCTTACAGAGCTGAAATAAGCTTCCTTCCTCTGCACCTATGCAGTGAAGTCAGCCTCCGTGGGTAAACAGGTCCAGAGTCAGAGGTGTTCGACATGTCACTTTCAGCATTTGAAATAAGGCGAGAAGATGCCAGCCTCCGACAATGTTAACAGAACTTTTCCCCAGGATTTTCCTCTCTGCAGACCCTCATCCAATGGGTCTACCCACTCAGCTCTTGGAGGGCCCTCTGAAGAGACTTTGCTCCCACAAAGGGTCTACCCACTCAGCATTTGGAGGGCGCTCTGAAGAGACTTTGCTCCCACAAAGCACTGGAGCAGTACTGACTGAAGTACAAATTCTGCAGGGCTGTGTTTGGTCCTTCCTTAGTGCTAATGTGGACAACCTGAGCATTTGACCGCTGCAGACTGAACCTCCTCCCTCTCCGTTCTGCCGCTAGGACCATATGAGGACATACAGGGAAAGGAGGTATCTGTTGGCAAGTCAGGAAGAGTTCCCACCAGAACCTGACCATGTCAGCACCCTGATCTTGGAACTTCAGGCTCCAAAATGATCAGAAAACGGTTTTCTGTTGAAGATACAACCCATAGGGCCTTATTGGCACAGCCAGAGTGGAATGAGACTCTTTACATTTGCTTAAGTAATTTTTTTAGTGTTCCTTGGGATCTTTGTATTTGTACAAACATTTAACCTGATGAAAAGTTCTTCTGGGAACTATTTTTGTACGGCCATTGGGAACCTTCTACTCCACTCCTCTCAGAAGCAAAAATACAAGCAACACTCCCCAGTTGTCATAACTTTCCATGGAGTCATCTGACCTCTCTAACATTGTTTCTACAACAGTGGCCTGACTTCTACCTGAAGCGTGGGCTAAGATGCAGATTTTCCGTCTTATTCCAGGGGAACTGACTATTCTGCATCTTCCAGGGGTGGGACCCTGGGATATGATTTTAAATGAGCTCCTTTAGTAATTCCTATATGCTGAAATATGGGACCCTGCACCGTACAGTGGAATTCCTCTGTGTCAATGACCTTGGGTTATCAGGGTTTTCAGCACTTGTCACACTGGCCCTGTCAAAATTAAAGATCAAATGCTGAATTTGAGTAGCAAAGGCTAAGGGACATATGACCCTATATCCATGTAGTTTTTGCTGTTGTTGTTGTTGTTTGTTTATATTGAAAATTTGATTTCCATAAGGTGATTGCCAGAGCAGCCTACAAAGTGTCTTTACCTGTGACCTTTCAATGCCATTTTCTTGTTTCATCAGTGAGATTTTACAAAGGTTACTGAACTAAGGAGCAGATACTGAGCAGAGTCAGCCAAGGACACCAATACATTGTGCCTTTCATAAAAGTTCAAGTGCTAAAGTCAGCTCACCCCTGTGCATCAAGAAGCCGCTTTCTAGATGATTGTTTTGTCTTTTAGCTTATACTCCACACATTTTAAAGAGTATTAAAATTCTTTAAATGTGAAAGCAGCTCGTTAGCAACCAATCCTTTAGTGCCACTACTGCACACGATCCTGAACAGCAAGGTCATTTCTTATCATTTTTCAGGTTTCCATTTCCATCATCCCAGTGTCCGAGGAGAGGAGCCCGCAGAGCATCTGTGCAGCTGAGTTACCTCTCTTGCTATGTGACCTGAGTTTCCCCAATACAGCTGCTACCTATCCTGTAACTCAGAGACACCCAAATCAAACTAGCATTCCTAGCTTGTGCGTCTCAAGGTCCTAGTCAGGCTGGGAGCCTGAAGGTCATCTGGGGCCCAGGGTTTGATCCTGCCTGTTGCAGTGTCCTGAAGCTTCAGGCTGTTCTCATGCTGGATCCGTCTTTCCATCCCTGCCTGAGCCCCCCCTCAGGGCTTCATCAAATCACGGCCAGGTTATCGCAGCAGCTCTGCAGCAGGAGGCAAAGCAGGCCAGCCTGGCTAGCACGTGACATGTATGCTGGGCTTTCAAGGCACTATCAGATTTAATTCTCCCAACGATATTATGAAGCAAACTTTTTTTCCTCTCTACCTCATAAATATAAAATTTGACCTTAAAAAAACAAGAAACCCCTTCCTAAGGGTACACACCCAGTAAAGTGCAGGTCTGGGAGGCCATGGAATCTGTTCACTTTGGTGTTTCCTGGGGCTCCCAGTCCCCTTTACACCCACAGTCTCCCCAGCACGGGGTCTTCATCAGACTCTGGTCTACCATTCACAGTTCACAGTCCCCTACTACATATTTCAGAGTCAATACTCTACTATTATTGTTCAGGGATGTCCACAGCTCCCTCCACTTGACCTAGCCAAGCTTGTTCTCAAATTCATCCCTCCCTATCCTGTTAATACACGATCCTTCTTCCTCCTGTACTATCAAGGATACTTTCTAAAGATGTGTTAGGACACTGTTTTATTCTGTGTTTCCAAATACAGGGTCTTTGGCCTTGTTGAGTGAGTATCTTTCCTGCTTATGGGAGAGTGAACATGAAACACAAGAGATCAAATGACTATTTTGGGTTTTGTAATAAAAAGTAAGCCTTCATGAGAAGAATTTGCGGAAAAAGAAGGAATCCTTGGCTGAACTTGCTCAATTCCCTTTTTTATTCATTCTGAAGTATCCCCACCACAGCATGATCTCATCACATGGACAGGGTAGTCCTCCCATTTTCCACAGCAGAGCAGATGCTCACTTTCCCAGGAATGAAAAGAACAAAGAGAGTAACATTAATCACAAGTGACATTCAAGAGGATCAGGATGAGTAGGTGTTTCCTACAGTTGGTGGAGAGGTTGGTGCACAGTAGGAGTTTTCTCCTGCCACTCCTGACTCCCAGGTAAGATGAGGGCCAGGGAGCCTGCATCAAAGTCAGGGTGTTGTATCAAGGGTGGGTGGACCACTGGTGCGGAGAGGGAGATGGAGGCTGCCATGGACACCAGGGATGCCAGCTGTAATCCAACAGATTCCTCAGAGTATTGAAAACCACGCAAAGAAACCTTTCATTATATCATCAAACAGCTAAACGAGGCCAGCCTTCCAGCATCTCTCCAAGTGTGCTCAGTGACGGGCAAAGCTGGGCCCTACAGGGCTGAACCTCTTTGGAAACTGGACGGAGACTCAGGAAGTAAAAGCCTTCCACACTGGCTCAGAATACAGAAAGACGCTGCTCTAGTTTGCCACATTCCTGGGTGACATAGAGCAGATCTTCTCTCCCTGTCAGCTCATGTAACTGTTTAATTCCTTAGTTAACTTAATTGCTTAATTGATTGATTGCTTAATTCACTTGCTGAGTAAGTATCTGTTTAGTAAGCAAAGAAACAAAACAAAAAGCTTAAAACTCATTTACACCACATATTATATATTGGGTTGTTTTGTCTCTTGTAGTCAGCCCATTGAAGGTCAAGAGAAAGCTCTGTTCACCTAAGGTGTGGTGAGTGATTTCTTGACTCTAGTATACCTGCTTCTGGAATATTCCTCCTGCTGTTGTTTCCATCCCTGAACATCTTAATTCTACCATTCATCAATTTTTCTTGCCATGCTCCAGCTCACATTGTACCTTAACATAGAAGGCTAAGCTCCCAGGGTGAAGCCCGGGGGTTCATTCTGAAACGGGAGGCTTCCGCCCATTCGGCAATTACTCTTGACCACAGGGGCCTGCACTTTTGGACTGTGGATAGCTTCATAAACTGAGATGATTATTTCCCTCCTTGTTTTCTGTCTGCTGGATTATGCTCTTGAGTGGAACAATTTCGTAGAAGACAAGTGTTCAATGCTTATTTTAAACTTCTTGCTCTCTACAAGGTGTAGAACAGTCTCATCACTATTTCAAAGACTTGCTAGTGATACTACTACTGCTGCTGAAAAGGCCATCTGAATGCCAAGTAAGGTCCTAGAGGTGACAGAGACCTAGGGAGTTAGATCAGAGCTCAGAAGTCTTCTCCCAGACACTCTGTATGTTATATGCCAACAAGAAAAAAAAACCCACATCAATTTGAACATCGTGAAATTATATACTAACCTTACATGTCGGAAAACTTTGATTCTACAGTGAACAGCTTCTAAAATGGCTCTCTGGATTGGCTCCTAAATGCCTTGAGGCTATCACTCAGTGACAAATGAACAATATTAGTCACCTCAGATTCTTTTTTAAAATGAGGTAAAGAATTAGGCAAACACTCAGTCAATGTAGCAAGTAAACAAAGCAATACCACCAGTGACGGTCATGGCAATGAGAATAACACAAAAATGCTTTCATGGGGTCTGTTTGCAATACTGAAGAAAGTTTGAGCCTGTGGGCTAGAACCCCACCACTCAAGTCGTGAGGGGCAGGAGACCAGAAGGAGCTATGGGTGAGAAGGGAACCCCCCTACTCATGTCGTGAGGGGCAGGAAGACTGGAAGGAGCTACGGGCGAGCAGTGAAAATGTATAAATCAACCACAGTGCTACTTAAGGTACTGGGGACAGTGGTGACTGCAGGCTCTGACACGGGACCTGAAAATTAGCAATGAAATGTCAAGAAACAGACGACCCAGCAAGCAGTGCCTGCCAATCAACGTAGCCACTGCTAGAAACATCTGATGTTATTCAGCCTGCCTACATACACGTGATGATAAGAGAAATCCCACAAACAGCTCACAGTACTACCCCAAACTTGTGTCTCTAAACACGTGATCAGGGAAGGGAAGAAGTGGCACGGGAGCCACTCTGAACTTCTGCAGCCCCTGAGGGTGTCAGTACCTGCACACATTGGACATTGCAGCCCATCATCACCATAACAACCAGACCAGCAAGAGAAGACGCTTCATGTAACAAAGAAGGGGGCATAGCTTCCATCTCCAGAGTCCTATAGTGTGCTGGCGAGTTGGCTTAGCAGATAAAGGTGCTCTTTGACAAGTGGGCATGTTTGATTCCCTGGACCCATGTTGTGAAAGATAAGAACTGACCCCAGTAAGTTGTTTTCTGACCTCCATAGCCCCCCCCACACCAATAAATAAATAAATGTTACCAAAAAAGATGTCCATGCCACAAAAACAAAACATAGAGATTGCCACACTTAGCAGACCTGGAAAGTAGTTGGGCCTTTCTAGTGAAGGATCTCTAAGTTACTGCCAGTCAGAATTCTATCAGATTTTTTTTTTAAAAAAAGACAGGATCTCGCTGTGTAACCTTGGTTGGCCTAGAACTCACTGTATAGACCAGGCTGGCCTTGAACTTAAAGAGATTCAACTGCCTCTAACTCCCAAGGGCTGGGATTAAAGGTGGATACCACTGTACGCAGTCCACATTCAAAATTATTAATGTATAGTAAACCTGTTGGGTGTGTGTTAACCTTGAGGGACAGGAAGCTGCTGGACACTGGAGGAGGGAAGCTCAGGCGAGTCTTCACGTCCATTCATCTTCTTCCGGAAGCACGAATAGTAATTTTCAGATTCTTAGCAGTTAAAACCAGACAAAGCAAAAAATCCGAGCTGTCTGCTGTCCCCTCCAAAGGTCACTAGGAACAGAAAGGGAAGTGCAAGCATTTACTGCCCGACCCTTGAGGGAACTTCTTAAATGTGGATACTCAAGAACACATCAGGCAAACACTTTCTAGAATGTACCTACGTATGCTTCCTGGAATGCGTTTGTGCCTAACGCCATTAAACCAACTTTCATAATACCATGTCTGTCTATTTTCATACCTGCCTCCTCAAGGATTTAAAAACTTCCCGTGGAGCACAGACGACCTCTTTGTCCACAAGCCTGGCTCTCACACAGGATGGAGAGTTACCTGCTGGAAAAGGGGTGTACGGATGGCGCCAATACTAGTGGCTACGTCTGAAGACTCAAGGAAGAGAGATTTTGCCTCAGACCAAAGAATACCACTAGGCACATATGACAGTATGTACAAATAATGGTAGCTTTTCAATAAAAAGAAGTAATGCATTAATGAAAATTAATAACAAGTTGTTAAAGTAATATAAACAACCACCCTTTCAATCGACTTTTCAATTACAGATTTCTGCTGAATTACATTTTCTCCTTAGTACACCCCAACCCGGAAGTATTTGCTAAGTTAGATGCCTTTTTATTTTGACCTTACATAACGTTATGTCTTACCAGGGAAACCTGAGGGCAAGTAAGGGATACATCGTAAGATTATTAATCCCTAATGATTAACTAATAATACGTCTTTCCTTATAAAATAAATTCATTTTCATGACATCATTTGAAACTGATTTTTACCATTTCAGAAGATTGGAGATAATAAAATAGAAACTCCTATGAATTCAATGTATACTGGAATAAGACTAGAGACAAAATGTATTCAAATGACAAAAATCGACTGATTCCAAACACTCATATTTGACTACTTAAATATTAATCACTATTAATTAATTCTTCATGCTTTTCCTCTTATTTTATTAGAAACAGAGACCTGGTTTTCCCTCATGAACATTATGTCCAAAGCCCAGAGCCTGAGGTTTTCAGATATCAGTTCCTCTCCATCTCATCACCTTGCAACCTGTGCTTCATCAGAGAGTTCACATCATCAACTTTATTTGACAATATCCATCTAGAGGTGTAAAAGCAGAGTGAGAAAAACCATTGGTCAAGGTCTTTTCTTAACAGGTTTCACATTTGTGGGCATTTTAATATCATTTAAAAACTCCAGTATCAAATATATCTTACTGCTTAATTTCTGAGTGCTGAGGATAGGAGAGGATTCTTTCTATATCTTTTTGTTTGTTTGTTTTCGAGACATGGTTTTCCTATGTAGCCAAACTTCAAACTCATAGTGATTCTACTGCCTCAACCTCCTGAATGCTGGAATTACAGGGATGTCACTACGCGAAGCTTAGTTTTCTCTTAATAGGATAGTTTCTAACTAGATAACAGTAGTTAAATATTTCTTACCTAGATGCTAAATTAAAGACTGAGTGCTGTAGCAGGCCTAATTATTCTCATAATGTCATTGCTGTTTTCCTTCTGTACAAGTGTGAAGCTAGCCAGTCCCAGTCCATACCCCAGCCGCTCTGTGGAAGGCCAGACTCCCTGATGGTCACTCTGCATAGGCACTAGCTGGATTCCCCACTTAGAGTAATAACATTATATGTTAAGGGCGGTATGAGGTAGGCTGAAAGCCATAGCCCTCTCCTCAGATGCCTGTGCCCAGGCAAGGTGATTATGTTCCCTGAGGAGCCAGGCTGAGCAGGCCTTCTTTCTACAAAGGCTACAGGAGTTCTGCCAACACTTTTCTTCCTCCAACACACCAACACATTTCCCACAGTGTTCTATTGCCTAATGTAAACTGGGGTTATGGCTTATGGATATTGCGAACAGGAAAAGCTTAATGGTTAAAGATAATTTTAATGAAGAGAGAGAGAGAGAGAGAGAGAGAGAGAGTGAGAGAGAACACGGAGAATGAGAAACTTGCTATCCCATCACAGGAATGAAAATCCCTGACATCCTACTCCTCAGGGGATGGGCAGTGTAGGATTGGGACCACTGCAGTACTGAGACAAATAATAGCAGTAACACTTGGCAGGGTCGCTTTCGTTTGGAGAGATTCTCTTCTCTCCTTTGCCCTGGCTTGATCCTCCTACGTACCTCCCAAGTGTTCTCAAGTTGATCTGCCATCAGCAGCTGCGTGGCGACCATGACTTAATTGGCTCTCACAAATGAGTTAATACTAATTAATAGTTCCCTATATTGCTCTTCCCTGGAGTAAACTTATTTTAAAATGTCTTTGAGGAAGAGATAAATGTGTTAACTAAAGGAGGCCACAGCGCAAACAGCATAGCTCTGGGAACCTGGATATTTCAGATGACCTGGGACTGCTGTGGCTTAGATATCCAGTTGTAGCTTCAACTTCTTAATTTGTAAAAGAAATCAAGGGGCATGGCTTCCATCTCAAGGATGAGACCCCTCTTCAGAATACTCAGGGTCTGTTAACTGTGGAAGAGGAGTTCTAAGATAGGTTGGGGTGGGAACATGGGGGTCCTTACACCACTGTGGAAACATTTTCTACCCCTTTGCTCAAAACCATGTCATGACTGCCAGCATTCTTCCCTCTGCAGTCTCGGTTCTATTATTAAAAAAATACTGTCAGTACGTAAATAAACAAAACACAAACATAGGGGTGCTTGGTTTCAAGCAAAGGAATAAAAGACTTTCTTATCCCCCTTCTCTCCAAAATTCTTCCACAGACAAGAAAACAAAGAGTAACGCAAAGCCCATAAAAACAAGAGACATCTGTAATATCATGATATATGAGGAAGGTAACGAGAGAGGTCATAGAGTAGCTCATTACTTAGAAGAAAGGTGCTGTATTCCATACAGCACCGCAGAAAACAAGTCAGCACTGGCAGAGAAGGCCAGAAATTCAGGGCCTTCTAGAAAGGAAAAATCAGGCTGCATCCGAAAGGAGTGACTTGCTGAAAAGTCTAAGGAAGGAATAGATCGAAGTGCTTCCCTAGATCCTGAACCCCAGCTGACACAATCAAATGACAATCCTTACACTCTTCTATGAAAGAGAGAATATGTACTCTCTGAAGACACAGAAAAAAGGACACACTAGATGTGGGCATTCCAGGATAGGCATCAATCAGTAAGAATTTCAAATGCCCACTTCCATAACATTGACAGCAGTTTTATCATTTCCCAGTCCTTACCCCTACCTCGAGAAATAAAAATTTTAAAAGCACATCCCTGAAATAAGAAAAAACATGCTACAAAAGAGAACACACTTAAGAAATGAGGTCTTAGAGATAAACATTGTAAGGGCTAGCTGGGCCTTGGGGGTGATAAACATTGTAAGGGCTAGCTGGGCCTTGGGGGTGATAAACATTGTAAGGGCTAGCTGGGCCTTGGGGGTGGGGGCTCGGTGCAAATCCAGGTCCTTAGCATACACGGGACCCTTGGTTTAATACCCAGACCCCGTGCATGTGATTTTTCAGGAAGAATAACATAAATGATAAATATTGAAAAATAGCAGAGAAGAGGTAGACAAACTAGACCAGCCTAGGAAATCTAATGTTAGAATAATAAGATTTCTGGAAAGAAATAGAGAAGGAAAACTGAAAACCGTGATTAAGAAACATTGCAACAACAAAAAGGAACATTTCAGGAACTAATACAAGATAATTTTCTCGGGACAAAGGAACTCCAGGTCAAAGGGTCCACCAAGTATTCGGTTCCTCAGTGAAAAGACAGTGCCCCCCAAGGCACAGCCTCAGAAGAGCAAAGACATCACCCCCC
>LOJH01016207.1:4449-22978 GCA_001685095.1 Ellobius talpinus
AGAGAGAGAGAGAGAGAGAGAGAGAGAGAGAGAGAGAGAGAGAGAATAAGACAAAAGATAGGGATGGTTTATTTGTAAAAAGAAAAAAGACTATTGGTAATCATTAATTATTAATTCATTGTTATTTATGCTTGCTTTGCTTTCTTTTCACTCAAGGCTATATGGTTATGTTTAGGACATTTTCCATGTTGATATTTCTAAACATCATTCATTTACTCTCACTTCAATACCATGAAAATAAATATCAATTAATTTACCAGTTGTAGTATTGGCTAGCTTTATTATAGTTTACAATTATTCAGAGAATAATATAGGCAATGCGGCCATGAACACGCTCTACATACATCCAGTGTAAATGATATTTGAGGTACTTAATCAAACTGCTGAATCATAAAGTATGCACATAACCAAATTCAGTAGATAATAAAAATTGGTTTTCAAATTTTGTTAAAGTAATTTGCATTCCTATTTGCAATGCATTTTGATGTTGACACTTTCGTGATTTATGCCAATCAAAAGGATGTGAAATGGTGTCACATTGTTATTTTTATTTTAATTTTCTTGTTTTCCTATACAATAAAAGTACTTCTAGAGGCATTACCACCCCTGACTTCAAACTCTACTACAGAGCTACAGTAATGAAAACAGCTTGGTATTGGCACAAAAACAGAGATGTTGACCAAGGGAATCGAATCAAAGACCCAGATATTAATCCACAAACCTATGAACACCTGATTTTCCACAAAGGAGCTAAAATTATACAATGGAAGAATGTGCCACATTTTAATGCACTCAGAGATATCTATTCGGCTTGTGGGTTTTTTTTGATTTAAGAAATAATTCTTAATGATATTTTCTTAACACAGTTGCAAACTTTTGAATTTCACACTGAATACCAATCCATCTGGAACTTCTGACTGTAGTATAAAGTTGTAATTCATCTTCTCACAGAAATAAATCTATTGTTATTTAAATACTAAAGTATCACTTCTAAGTGACCAATAAGTATTTCTAATTTGGGGACTAATAATTCTACTCAATGTTACCTATCCATTTACAATTTCTATTCCTATTTAATATTTTTTCTATCTTTTAAATATTTATTGTGTGTGCATTCATGCAGATTTCTCTCTCTCTTTGTGTATGTGTGTGTGTGTGTGTGGGTGTGTGTTGGTGAGTGCAGGTATAAGAATGACACAGTACACACATGAAGCTCCAAAGGCTACCTTAGATGTTTGTCCTATTTAGGATCTCTGTGTTGTTCTCGGTGAAATATATGCAGCTAACTGCCCATGAGCAGCTTAGAATGCCCTTGCCTCTGGTGATGCCACGGTGGGTTTTAAATATATATACTTCAACTTGATCTACTTTAGGAGATCCTGTTGTTGTTTTAACTTCTTAAGTGATGGCAGAAGTCACAAAATAATCCCACACTAGTTCAGAATTATGAATAATAAAGGGTCATTTATTTAGGGGAGACTTACAGATCATTTGCAATGTTGAAGCAACCAACTTTGGATAAGGCCTAGCGTAATTGACAGACCATTTCCAGAGGCAGGAAATTTTTCAGAACTGTCTTATCTTGTCTTGGCAAGGTTTGACAGTCTTTTTCCTTGTGTCCTGTTTATTCATTTCTGGATACCATGTACTTTGTCAGTTGTTGAGGTATGGGCAATTCCTTGCCCAAAGGCCAATTGTGCCAAGCAGAAAACAAACTCCGAGTGAAGTGTCTTTGGTGCTCAACATTCTCAATGGTGCAGAAAAACTTTGGGTGACTGTCTAGGCAGTGAAATGTCTCTGTCAATTCTAGAGTTTTGNATAGATAGATATAGTTTTCCTTAGTTATGATAAAAGATAAAGTAAATAGAAATAATGTAACTGCAATTCTTGCTTGATCACTGGTTTTTTTAAATATGTAATTTTACTATGTTAAAGCCTTCCTTTTTCTTTAAATAGAAAAGGGGAAATTGTGTGGGAGGTCCTTCTGTCTATGTGTTACTTTTATTGGTTAATGAATAAAAAATTGCTTTGGACCTTTAGCAGGGCAGAACTTAGGGAGGGGCAGGAGATGGAATTAAACACTGGGAGAAAGAGAGGTAGAGTCAGAGGAAGCCATGAAGCTGCTGCCAGAGACAAAGTGCTGAAACTTTGCTCGTAGGCCATGACCTCATGGTGATGAACAGATTACTAGAAATGGGTTAAATTAATATCTAAGAGTTAGCCAATAAGAAGCTAAAGCTAATGGGCCAAGCAGTGTTTTAATTAATACAGTTTCTATGTGGTTATTTGGGGGCTAAGCAACCATTTCACTACATGTAAGTTCCATGATAACTATCAAATTTGAATTTAAAAATTCTTTCCTGGGTCTTTAGCCAGACTTGTTTGTAAATTTTTGCATTCATATGGAAACTCTCACTGCAATCCCTTTTAGTCATGAGTAACAGTAATCTGCCCACTAATTTAGGTTCTCTTTTATATCTTACAGTCATGTTAATGCTTTTCTCCAAACCAAAGAAATATATTTCTAGGTGCCTTATTTTATATTGCTACTAAGGGTGATATTTATTAGACTACACTATATTGCTTCATTTGTAACTAGTATTGTATAATATCTGGAGGAATATTTCAGTGCTCTCACATTTTCTAATTATTTTCACAAAGACTTTGGCTTGTCTAAAAGAATAGAATATATGTTATCAGTGAATGACAATCACTTGTTTTTTCTTTGTGATCCTTTGCCCCCTTTCTCCCTTTTCCCTCATGTTATATCTGTGCCTGAGGGTTGTCACAACAATAAACTGCTAGAATAGTACCTTAAAACAACAGAAATTTATTCTCTTCTAGGATAGTATGTTGTGAGAATTTATTCATCCAACAGCTTTTGGGGGTACTGGACTTAGGGGTGTAGTTCTCTGTCTGTGGATTGCTTTTAAGAGAGAGGAGGTGTTGGGGCCTGACGCCCCAACATAAACTGTTTTTCCCTCTCTGGACCTGCATGGAGGTGCAGGAATAATTGAGACACAGTTCACACAACAATATCAGAAGGGAGTCTCAGGGTTCATTCAAATCCTTAAGATCACTCGCACTTATGATCCAATCACCTTTTATCCCCCAAGGTAAACTGAAGTGGAAGTTGATTAACATTCTGTTTCCAGCATAGCAGGACTACAATCATGTCCACAGCTCTGTCACTAGCTTGGAACTGACATCTCTTCTAAGGTGATCTACATAATTACAAAGCAAGGAGCAGCATATCCTGAGCTTTTGTTAGGGTAGCCACAGCCTGTCTGGAAGGATATGTGACTACTTCAGATACTAACAATGGCCCACGAACTTGGCTGTCACACAATGGAGAAATATGGGCCTACAAGGAAGGGCTCACTCAGTCTCTTGCATGGTGGTTAGAGATCTGATCACAGCTCCCAGCACCCACAGAGTAGAGGACCATGGTGGCTTTCTACCTTGTTGTTCGTGAATGTACCCTAATAAATATTTGATACTCCCTTTATCTCAGGCTCTCATGGATTTATTTACCCTTGACAATTTACATTGGTATAGATTCTTGTATATTTGTAAAATTATCTTTGTATTCCTGTCTAAGATAATTTGTATATTGGTACAAATTCAAATTATAGTTGTTATATTGTTTATGCTTCTATTTCTGTTTGCAATATTTGTGCACAAATGTGCAGTTGTTTTCTCATATTATATGTATTTTTGTTTTTACCTCTACTTAAGATATTTTGTATATTGATGCAATTTTTAGAATATTTTTATAATATTTCTATAATATTTCACTATATGTTTCTAACTCTGATAAAGATATTTTTATATTAATACAACTTCAAGATCATTGTCTTTATGCTGAAAATCTACTTAAAGATTATTTATGTTCTTATATTGAGCTTTAGTCTCTTAGATATATAGGTTATTTAAAAATTACAGGTTAATAGTCACACATGTTTATCATAATTTTAGTTGTGTTAGGCTCTCTAGATGCATAGAAATGTGCTCCACATATATAGGCAATCTTCAAACACTTCAAAGAACTGTAGAATATAGTATTTAAATAACACAGAATTCTGTTGATGTAAGACACAGTTGTTCCTGGCAGCTCCAATCTATTCCTGAGAGAATGTTGGACACTGAAGACATTCAACTTGGAGCTTGTTTGTTTCTTGGCAGAACTTGGCCTTGGGACAAAGAACTGTCCTTGCCTTGACTGCTAACAATATGCATGCTTTCCAAACTGGACTAGCAGGATACAAGCAAAACAAACTGCCCAACCTTGCCAAGACAGAGTAGGACAGTCTTCTGAATCTCCCTACTTCTAAAGATGGTCTGTAATATACTCTATGCCTCAGCCAAAGTTGGTTGCTCCAATGTTGCAAATGAGATTGTGGGTGACTCTTCAAGTAGCCAGACGTTTCTGTAATTTCTTGCATCTTTTAGAAGTCACTTGCCTGCACTTCCTGCTTACTTAGCTAACATTATTTTCCTTCTCAAGTTTTGATGGGGCTAAAGACTAGACAGTCATGGTTAATATCCTCTCATAACTTAGCTAAACAATTTTAGGTACAAAACTTAGGACAACTATTGAAATAATCTTTGTTATTTTCTAATTATCTTAGACTGGACATTTGGCATGTGTTTTGTTTTTCTTGATGTTGTTCATGATGGTTGTAGTTCTATTTGTGTTTGTTATTACCTTTCTTCCTCCTGGATGATGATTGATATTTATCCTTATTGCATATAGTATTGTACTAGATTTAAAACAATTATTTGTACAAAAACGAGAAGTGTTGTGGGAGTTCACTCAATCAATAGCTTTTGGGGGTGCTGGATTTAGGGGTAAAGTCTTGTCTGATGATGTGATTGCTTTTGAGAGAGAGGAGGGGCTCACTCATTCTTTTGGGTGGTGGTCAGAGATATGATTGCAACAATCAGTATCCACAGGGCAGAGGACCATGTCAGCTCTCTACTGTGTTGTTCATAAGTGTTCTCTAATAAATATTTGATACCCCCTTATCTTGGGCTCTCATGGATTTGCTTACCCATGCTTACATGGGTAGGACAGAACTAACCCTAACCCTAAACCCTAAACCCTAACCCTAACCATAAATCCTAACCTTAACTCTAACTCTAACCCCATAAATCTTCAATTCTTGCAATGCCTTTAAAAGAGAATCCATCCCAGTTTCTTCCAACTCTGAGGTTTGCAGGTAATTGCTGGCTGTAGCAGCACCATTCCAATGTGTGCCTCTGTCTTACTAAGACTCTCTCTCTCTCTCCCTCTGTCTCTCCAAATAAACTTATCTGTTCTCTAATAAAGACAGTAGTAATGGGGATAAGGTTCACTCTCAACCAACCATCACTTCATCTTGAAATCCTTCATTATGACAACTACAAAGATTATTTCCTGATAAGAGATAAGGATTCATTCTAGGAATTCAGATGAATATGAATTTGGAGGAACATTATTCAACCCACTGTTGGTACTGCTAGATCACAACATATAACTAAATAGACAGTAACTTCACCAGAAACTTTTGACTGATCTTAAAATTTCTCCCATTGCATATTTTCTATCACCATAACTACAGTGGGTGATTCTAGGAAAGAATATTCCATTACCAAGAAAAATAAATGAGAAAAGAACTCAATATCAGGATTCAAAGTCATCACTATCATGTAATTAGGAACACAATTCCACCTGAAATATCTTAGGATAATGCCCCTGAGAAAATATAGATGAGTTCTTTAATCCACCAGTTTCCATTTCTCCTAAATTAGAGGATGTTAATCCCCTTGTATTTATGTTAACAATTGGATCAAATAGAAAATTAAGTTTTATACAGGTGAAAGCTATTAGGGAAGCATCTGTTGTATCCAGGAAGACACATCAAATATTCTCCAATGATATCACTCTGCTAACTGGTTCATTTCAGGCAAAATTAAGATGTCTGAGGAAGGGAAGGTGATCAACATTGCAAGTCACCTTGTCAGCCTTGTAGCTGAAAATTTTGTCTATGGTGTATTCTGTCTGATAGAATTTATCATGAACCTTAAGGTCTGTGGTCACTGTATCCACTCACTTTGGTTCTTACACCTACATCTTTCTCAAATTCCCTTGTCTCCAATTTTCTTTTTTTCCTCCAATTTTTGATAGTTGTTTCTTCCAAAGCTTATCCATTTGTGATTCCCTTGATTCCATGTCCCTGCAGCCAAGGCTTTAAATTATAATGTTATAAGAAATGCTTCTTTCAACTGCAATAAATAGCATCAGTCTTAAGTTTTAGTACCATGAATCAACAATGATGTAAGTAGGCTGCAGAATGCTCATAGACCACTACTTTCCAGTGTTAACATATCTGTCTATTTTCTTCTGAACCAAGACTCTCTAGTATTGGTTATATGAATATCCTTCTTACTTATATAAAGCCAGCAGTTTACACTGAAGGAGAGTCATTGATAGTTCAAAAGAGATGATATGAGGTCACTACTTAGCACAGTTTAATTATTCTCTTGAGAATCTTGGTTTTAATACTGAAAATAGAAAGCATTTTTTGTTATATTATGTATAGTTACTGTAGCTAACTGATATTAAGACTTTATGGATCTACTAAGACCCAATTCGCGACAGGTGGGTTTAATGAAAAAAATCAGCTAGTTTTAAATTATCTGTTCGGTAGAATATGGCAAGTAGAACTAGCACAAATTGAAACAGTACTTTCAAGTGGGAAGAAATTCTCTCTTATACAGGTCCTATTTTATAGCAGAAATATAGAACACAATGCTCCCTCTCTCTCCTATTGGAGTTTGCTGTATTCCAGAGACAAATTTAGCTACCTTGGTCATAACCAACCAGTGTCTGAAACAGTTTCCTATTATCTATATCAAGATGTCTTCAAAACCCTTATACAGTCTAGGTTACTCTTAAACTCACCATCCTCCTGTTTGGCTTCCTAAGTGATAGAATTATAAGTGTGCACCACAATTCTGGTCCTTGTATTATCTTATTAGCGCCATTGTGTGATCTAATCAGCAAGAGAGCTTAGAACGGAACCTAATCCTGCTGCAGAACTCTCTCCTGTTTTTGGTCCCATTCAAACCAACTGTTTCTCAATACACCCCAAAATCAAGTCACTAAAATACTACTAAATATAATGATCCTAAAACTGAAGTGGAATTATATATATTGTCTCTCTAATCCGAACAGCTTCACCAAGGATGACATGTGAAAAAAATACCTTCAACGAGTTATACTCTCTTTGAAAGGAATGTCTTAGTTTGCAAAGGTAGCCCCCTAAAACTGCCATTACTGGCCACCAAGTTACTTCTTTTGTATCAGCAAATGGTGCAGAGTATGTGTCCCTTCCTGTTCTCCAGAAGTGATTAGAAGTGCTTGTAATGTGGTAAGTGAATCATATTACTCTCAGTGTGATGGAGAGGAGCATCAACTCAACTGTGAAGGTAGACAGTGAACATGTATGTCTGAAACAATGTGCCTCTGAGACTCACTAAGAAGATGACTAGAGAGAAACACATTTCCTATATCTAACCCATGGAACAACTGCCAAAAATGAATGATAATTACGATATGCCCCCTGAGATATTGTTTCAAGTACATTATAGGTCAGTGGAGTTTGTAATTTCAGAGTGTTCACTTGGCCCTCCTTATCATAATGCCTATTAATGCAAAGGACAAAGAACAGCTTTCAATTTCCCCAAAATTCTAAGTATATCTTTCCAAGTATACAGTGGGGATGGAAAAATATTTACCAGGTAGCTTCTTTGGTCACTTAGATCATGTAAAGCCAACTCCTATCCATGTACATTTGCCTCCAGGGGACTTTATTCTGAACAGCATCTCCCATCATAAAATTTAGCTAGGAATCTCTTTGTGCAGTCCTCAGTTAAGCAACTACATAACATCAGGTCTATTTAAACAGAAGGGAAAAGAATGGGAAAAAATGTCATATACTTAGTTGAAGTATGTAATATTTCTTAACTCAGTTCTCCTTTAGTCGATGTTATTTAATAGCACAGAATAAGAATCTCAATGGAAGGCTATGTTTTACATTTCAATAGTTGACTTTACCTTTTACCATGCCAGTGCTCTGTTTGTGTCTGCTTATATGGATCATGGGATACTTAACTGCCCATCTTTGTAATACTTGGGAATTACATAGGCTATCACCATTGATCCACACTGGTAAAGTCATGGTCACTCTGATCTTGCCTTTATTAAAAGTAATCATATCCATTTTGTAATGTTGGTTACATTTCCCAATCCAGAATTTAAAATTTGTGCCATTATTCTTACTGTCACTAAAGAAACAGTATGTCACCTTGTGCAGATCTCAACTCCAGCCTAAAGAGGATAGACATCAACAAAGTTTGAAAGAACAAGAAAATAAAGAGCCACATCATCACTAATTACATACAAGCACTGGGAGTCTGAAACTTTTCAGACTTTGTAAAAAATAAAGATATAAAATTCTTTAGAATCCCCTTCTCCTCTACAGAAGACGAAAACAAATGACATATTTATTAGCTCCCATCCTTAGTGAGGCAAAGCATAGCAAATAATGAGTTTAGTCATCATAAATACCTAAGGGAAAAGGGAATAGGTCCATAGTTCAGCTAAGGTGAAACATATACAAGTTGTATCAATCAAAAGCTTGTTACCACCGTGATGATATAGGGCAAGGAAGGGTAAGCCAGTGCTAGGGAAGATACAGTTCAGGACTGGTAGATTTATTTCAACTTTTTAAAATCCTCATTTTAGGTTTTGTATCTGATACTTCTAGGAGGCACAGTTCTTTCCTGTCAAGTTCAGCAACCTGAATTTTATTTCTCCAGCTTTCGTAAGTGGAACATTATTACATAATGTGTTGAACAAAGCTAAATTATGAGCTCTTGTTTCTTGAAACCACCTATGAAATGAAGTTGCAATTAAGGCTTGTCTTATTTAGGGTTTTCTGTTGCTGTGAAGAGACATCATGACCATGGCAACTCTTATGAAGAAAACATTTTTAGTTAGCCTGGTTCATTTAGAGTTTCAGAAGTTCAGTTCATTATTATCATGACAGGGAGCATGGAGGTGCAGGCAGACATGATAGTTGACTGTAATACTGGGTAGTGTCCTCAGCATTGGAAACCTCAAAGCCTATTTCCACAGTGACATGCTTCCTCTATTATAGCACTGGTTCAAGTTCTTTAACGTTTCTCTCCTGCACCAGTGAGATAGCTTAATAAATTAATGCCATATTTTCATATCTCCTCAAACCTGTTCTCAAAGTTGTGGTCATAGCAGCATTGTGACATTCAAATCATATTCTTTTTTGTAATTTACCCTTTTTTAATTAATTAATTTATGTAAAAAATCTTTTCTCATTTTACATACCAATCCCAGGTCCCATGCCCTCCTGCTTCCTCCATTTTCCCCACGCCCATCCACTCCTTGGAAAGGGTAACACACCATGTTTGTCTTTCTGGCTTTAGGTTACCTCACTCAGGATGTTTTTTTTCTAGTTCCATCCATTTGTATTCAAATTTCAAGCTGTCATTGTTTTTTAGAGCTAAGTAATATTCCATTGTGTAATGTACCACATGTTTTCAGGTTCTCGCTATTACAAATAATGCTGTTATGAACATAGTTGAGTAAATGTCCTTGTAGTATGATTGTCCATCCTTTGAGCATATGACCAAGAGTGGTATTGTTAGATCTGGAAATAAGTTGATTTCCAGTTTTCTGAGAAGTAAACATACTATTTTCCAAAATGGCTGTACAAGTTTGCACTCTCACCAGCAATGGAGGAGTGTTCCCCTTACTCCACATCATCTCCAGCATAAGCTTTCATCAGTGTTTTTATCTTAGCCAATCTGACTAATGTAAGATGGTATTTCAGAGTTATTTTGATTTGCATTTCCCTGATGGCTAAGTATATTAGCAGTTCCTTAAGTGTCTTTTGGCCATTTGAGATTCTCCTGTTGAGAATTCACTCCTTAGATCTGTACTCCACTTTTGTTTTTATTTTTTAAGAGATGAACCCCATTTTAAAATTGGATTATTTGGTATTTTGATATCTAGTTTTTTGAGTTCTTTATATATTTTGGAGATAAGTCCTCCATCTGATGTCAGGTTGGTGAAGATCTTTTCTATCAATGTGATTCATCATATGAATAAACTGAAAGAAAAAAAATATGGTTGTTGACTGAGATTTCTGTCCTACCCAGTCCCTCTATGTTAGCCATGTCACCCACAGCTGTTTAGTTCCAAATAAATACACAGAGGTCTACATTAATCATAAACTGATTGGCCTATTAGCTCAGGCTTCTTATTAATTCTTATAACTTATATTAGCCCATAATTTTTGTCTGTGTTAGCCATGTGGCTTGGTAATTTTTCAGTGAGGCGGTCACATCTTGCTTGCTATGTGTCTAGTTTCTTCTGTTTCTGGGTGATGACTGCAGACTGACTCTTCTCAAAGTTCTCCTTTTCTCCTTGACCCACCTCTGCTTTCTGCCTGGTTGCCCTGCCTAGACTTCCTGCCTGGCTACTGGCCAATCAGCCTTTTATTTAAAAAAAGTACAAGAAACAAATCTTTACGGGGAAAACTATTGTCCCACAGCACTTCCTGCCCCCTCTTTATTTCAAAACAAGAACTCTGAATTGAATCTTCCTTGTTTATCTGTCTTCCTGTCCAATATCCATACAAATTGTAACCAATACTCTAAACAAAGAAAAATATCTATAGTCCATTTTTTTGGAATGTGGGCATAGTTTTCCTGCTGATTGGAGGTTCTGATAATCTTACAGGGACCTAAAGAAAATTTAAAATTATGATCAAATCCCGACTGAAGTTTCCTGTGAGTATTGATCACCTCAGGCAGCAGTTTTGAATCTGTTCTCTGTTCTGGATGGAGAACTCAGACATCTGGGCCATTCGCTCATATTGATGATTCTCAGGGGATCTTCCTTGATCAAACCTGATTTTTCTTAATCCAGAATGAATTCACAGCCTCTTATTTCCTATGGAAACAAGAGCAAAACCTCTTCTCCAAAGTAATATATCTTTTGACTTATATTTTTAAGTCAAGGCATTTTCAAAATATATATGTTTTTAATGATCCAGCAGCATTTATAATCAAATATCTTTTAGCAGCTTTTGCTCCTTCCTCAGCCAATAAATAATTTAAAGACAGCACAATAACATGCAGTATTCAGACTCTGTATATTTTTCATCCTTACGTGGCTTTATTTTAAGCTCTATTTCTTTCATTTTTATTTTTAATTTTGGGTTTTTTGAGAGTAGGTTACTCTGTGTATCTTTGCCTCTCATGGCACTCACTCTGTAGACCAGGTTGTTCTTGAACTCTCAGAGATCTGCCTGCCTCTGCCTCACAAGTGCTTGGATTAAAGATGTGTGCCACAACACCTTGAACTCACAGAGATCTGTCTGCTTCTGCCTCCCAAGTGTTGGGATTAAAGGTATGTGCCAACACACTAAACTACTCTCTTTCTTTCTTTTTTATTTTAAGGCCTTTATCCTCTTTCTTTTCTTTCACAAACCTACATATATTTTTAAACATGCTGTCTTTGTGTCTGGGTGACAACTGAAGACTGACTCTTTCTCTTCCTAGAATTTTTCTGCTCTCCTTGCTCTGCCTCTACTTTCTGCCTGGTTTCCCCACCTATACTTCCTGCCTGGCTACTAGCCAATCAGCATTTTATTAAACAAGTACAAGAAACAAATCTATACAGGGTAAAACCATTGTACCACAGTATATGATCACCTCATTTCATGCTGAAAAAGCATTCGACAAAATCCAACACCCCTTCATAATAAAGGTCTTGGAGATATCCGGAATATAAGGAATGTATCTAAACATAATAAAAGCAAAATACAGTCAACTGACAGCCAACATCAAATTAAATGGAGAGAAACTCAAGGTGATTCCACTAAAATCAGGAACNTGCCTGGCTACTAGCCAATCAGCATTTTATTAAACAAGTACAAGAAACAAATCTATACAGGGTAAAACCATTGTACCACAGTATATGATCACCTCATTTCATGCTGAAAAAGCATTCGACAAAATCCAACACCCCTTCATAATAAAGGTCTTGGAGATATCCGGAATATAAGGAATGTATCTAAACATAATAAAAGCAAAATACAGTCAACTGACAGCCAACATCAAATTAAATGGAGAGAAACTCAAGGTGATTCCACTAAAATCAGGAACAAGACAAGGCTGTCCACTCTCTCCATATACATTCAATATAGTACTTGAAGTTCTGGCTAAAGCAATAAGACAGCAAAAAGAGATCAAGGGGCTATAAATTGGATAGGAATATATCAAACTTTTGCTATTTGCAGATGATATGGTAGTATACATAAGTGACCCCAAAAATCCAATGAGGGAACTCCTACAGCTGATTAACATCTTCAGTAATGTGGAAGGATACAAGATCAAATAAAAAAATCAGTTGCCCTCCTTTATACAAATGATAGAGTGGCTGAGAAAGAAATCAGAAAAGTATCACTATTTATGATAGCCACAAATAACATAAAATATCTTAACATAAAATACCAACCAAAGAAGTGAAAGACCTGTACTGTAAGAACTTTAAGTCTTTGGAGAAAGAAACTGGAGAAGATATTAGAAATGGAACTATCTCACATGCTCTTGGATAGATAGGATCAATAATTTTTATTATTAGATAATAAAAATGGCAATACTACCAAAAGCAATCAACAGATTCAATGCAACCCCATCAAAATCCCAACACAAGTCTTCACAGACTCCAAAATAACAATACTCAACTTCATACAGAAAAACAAAAAGCCCAAACAATAGCCAAAAGAATCCTGTACAATAAAGGAACTTCTGGAGGCAGTATCATCCCTGACATCAAGCCCTATTATACAATATCCGTTATGAAAACAGCTTGGTATTGGCATAAAAACGGACAGAGGACCAATGGAATCAAATCAAAGACTGTGATATTAATCCACACACCTATGAACACCTAATTTTTGACAAAGAAGCTAAAATTATACAATGGAAAAAAGCATCTTCAACAAATGGTGCCAGCATAACTGGATGCCATCTTGTAGAAGAATGTGAATAGAACCATATCTATCCCCATGCACAAATCTCAATCCAAATGGATCAAAGACCTCAATATAAACCACACTGAACGTCATAGAAAAGAAAGTGGGAAGTAGCCTTGAACACATGGGCATAGGAGACCACTTCCTAAATATAGCACCAGTAGCATAGACACTGAGAGTAACAATAAATAAATGGGACCTTCTGAAATTGAGAAGCTTCAGTAAGGCAAAGGACAGGGTCAATAAGGCAAAACAGCAACCTAGTGAATAGAAAAATATCTTCACCAAATTATATTCTTAATTACTATTCTCCATTCTCTTCATTCTGCCTAGAATTTCCTTGTCAAACTCCTCATTTCCCCAAATACTCTTAAGCACCCTTTAAAACCATTCTTTACGCTTTTCATATGCGTCCCTCTTAGTTAATTCCCACAACATTTCAGTATTCTCCACTGGGGGGATGAAAGGGAGTCATTTGATGGTCTCATCAATGGTATAGGCTGTAGGTGTGTTCTTATTTTATGCTTCACAACATAGCAGAAATCAAGGATTGTGGCATAGTCATGTCATGTTTGTAAAATAACAAGTGAGTGGATGAATAACCTGTTTCTTTTGAGATATAATGCTAACCAAGATTAGACGTGGTTACTATTGAAAATAGACAGATAAACAATGCAAGTCTGTTAATACATGATAGACAGAAGATACTGAAAATACAATTCAATTTTTATTCAAATTAATTTTTCATATTTTCGGTCTTTTGTTTAAATTTTTACTGAAAAAAGACACTATTAGATGATAACACCTATTTTCTAAAAATTATCATCTAGTGTATTTCTGTAGAAATTATGACTTATTAATGTTAAATTGAAATTGTTTCACGCAGAACTGTGGCAAGCAATAATACCACAGTGTTTCCTTAATGTATTACCACATTCCATTCCTACTCTGAATTTCACAAGGCAACTGACAAATATGTAAATAAAAGGAATATTTAGAATGATTTTGCATTAAAATGTCAGCACATTTATATTTTGTAATAAGGACAATGAGATTAAGCAATAATAAAAATATATGAGGTATTAAAACTAGGATATAGGTTCAGAGGAATAAAAAAGATAAAGGGATGTGGAATCCACACACTATAGCATAGAGTACTGCTATAAAAATAAATAGGAGATAAAAATACCTGTGGATATAAAATCAATATTTAACAGGCTTACCATGTGACCTTCAAGGATGTAATTAACTCACACGCAAAGATTATTGTTTCCTATGTAAATGTATTACATGTATATGTAACTTACAAAGCAAATGTTCACACACTAATACACACATATGTGTTTAATATGCTAGACACTGTTAAGAAACATTTTAATACAATTTCACATCATGCAGGTTTTACTTATCAACATGTGTAGGACAAGATTTACCATGTTTTTACTCCATAACCACTTCTTAGTGCTTCTAATTTTTCAAGGCACTTTTATCCTTTCAGTATACATTAAAATTTACTCACAGATGTTCTTGATTGTTCCAAGGGCTTCACATTAGATCAAGGTTCAACTGATACTGGTTGAATAATTGTATGATATCACTTTCACTTAGATTTTAGTCTGTACTTTTACTATATAACCATTGCTACCATCCTTTAAATAGAGGAAATGAAAGAAAATAACACACACCCTTAGATAAACATATGTATATACATATGTGTGTTTTAGTGTATTGATATATATTGATGTATATGTATATACATACTTACAAAGGTTATACATACATGTGTGTTATCTCTGTATCCTATTGTGCATGAACACAGAAATTATCTATCTTAATAAAAGATTATATTTTTAAAATACTTAGTTAATTGCTTCAAATAACCTAAATAAGATGAAGAAAATTCACCCTTTATATTTTTAAAGGAAATATGGTATTAACTGTAGTAGAAGTAGTTGCATGCACAGGTATTTGTAGTGTCCTAATGAGATCACTCCTTCCTTCTTATGTACGTAATTGTAACTGTCAGATGTAAAGGAAAGAACGAAGGCCTCACAGCAAATCCATCTGAGAACCTTATTGAAATTTATATCCATTTACTTGCAGGAATTACATTAACTATATTATAAAAGGGATCACAGAATTATGTTCAGAATTATTTCCAACTGCTTACTCTTAATTGGTTCTACATTAGAAATGGAAAATAAAGAGGACAGAAATACCATCCAACATTTTACCAATTAGACTATATACTACCAAGGAGAATTAAAACCACTCATTTCTTTTATTTTTTTAATCCATTATAAGTACTATTACCATTCAGACATTTAAAACCAGCAATCAGCCCAACAATTACTTCTTTAAAAAAATAGTTTATTCTCTCAAAGAATACATCCTGACCAAAATTTCGCTTCTTTCTACTCCTCCCAGCCCAACCTCACCTTCCCTCCGCTCCCTCTCAGTTTCCTTCAGAAAATAACAGGCCTCTAAGAGGAAAAACAGGAAAAAACAAAATACAATAAGACAAGATGAGAGCCCTCATGTTGAAGTTGAACAGAACAACCCAGTAGGAGGAAAAGAGTCTGAAGAGCAAGCAAAGGGGCCAGAGACACACCTGTTCCCTACAAGGCCCAACATTTCTTTATATTTTAAAAACAGAAAGAATGTCATTTGATATTCTTTTTGCATATCAAAAGTACTAAGTAAGTTCTTGCTATAAAAGTATAAATTCTTAAATGTTTGGGAAAATACCTGCTTTCCCAACATGTCTTGTATTCT
Source organism: Ellobius talpinus (assembly GCA_001685095.1). Lineage (NCBI taxonomy): Eukaryota > Metazoa > Chordata > Mammalia > Rodentia > Cricetidae > Ellobius > Ellobius talpinus. The sequence goes on from LOJH01016207.1 coordinate 20,352, forward strand.
GTGGTAAATGTCTGGTAAGGCATCATCTTTGAAATGAACTATATAACTAAAGAACAAAGAAAATTATAGATCAAGTCTTTTAAATGAATTGCTGGATTTATCACATCGTAGCTCAAATTTCCCTGTCCTAATTGACATGCAATGAGCCTTCACACTCAGAAATCAGTACCATTCCATCCTGAGGTGCACATAAGATGCAAGAACTGCAGCCTCAGCATAAACACTATCAAGATCGTCGGTACTAGCAGTTTTATTGGCATGCTTTTTTTTTACGACTCTGGCTCAAACATATAAGAACTTTTATGATGACAAATATTAAAGTATATTGTTTGTACATTGTGCTGTTCTTTATTTCAACTGAGGAGAAAACTAAAAGAAAAAAATTCAAGCCTAGCAGAAGTTTCAAATAGTTGTAATGGAAGTCGTTCTCTTAAACTCTTAACAGCGGTGTGCATGCACCAGGTTTTAGAAAAGGGCTTTAAAGTTTACCATGAAAACAATACCAATATTGGCTATTTCTTAGAGGGACAAGAAATTGTCTCTACTCACAGATTACAATGACAAAGAAGGCATGCTTTTTTGATAGAAGTTTCCAAATGGGGAATAAATAGAGACAATATTAATTTAATAATTATGATGAAATGTATATCTATATGTCAGAAAATCTATATGTAGGTGTTAAGGATTGCACCACAAGACATGCTTGGCAGGTATTTTATCATTGAAATATGTCCCCAACCCTAAAGCCAAATTTTAAGAAAATGAAATAATAAATACCAGGCACCAAGAACTAAATTTTTCATTATTAATAAATTCACATACATAAAGTTGAATTTAGAAATCACTGTCTATGTGCTGAATCTGGTGCCTCATGTTTGTAATTTCATATCTTAAGAGGTAGAGGGCAGGAGGATTGCCAATATTTTTGAAGCTACCTGGGCTACGTACTGAGATACTGTCTTAAAAAAACACTGCCCCTTAAAGATAAATCATTCAAAATTGTGTAAGAACATATACATACACACAAATGTAAATACACACATACATATGCATATTACTTTTAATATGGTGCTAAAGTATATAGAATAGTGTCATATGAGTAAAATGGAAAAGATGACTATTCGTGGAATTTTTGAATTTTTTTACAAATAAGAAAAAATCCTCAGGTTAAATCAAACCAGGGGCTATGTCTCAAGCATTTTATTTTCATGTTATGCATATGAACAGTAAATACATATACTACATTGTGCTGACGAGTTTTAGGTCAACTTAACACAAACTAGAGTTATCGGAAAGGATAGATTCTCCATTGAGAAAATGCCTCCTTAAGATCCAGCTGTAAGGCATTTTCTTCATAGTGATTGATTGGAGAGGGCCTAGCCCATTGTGGGTGGTGCCACCCCTGGACTAGTGGTCCTGGGTTCTTTAGAAAGCAGACTGATCAAGCCATGGAAAGCAGGCCAGTAAGCAGCAGCACTCCTCTGTGGCCTCTGCAGCAGCTCCTGCCTCCAGGTTTTTGTCCTGACTTCCTTCAATGATGACCAGCAATATGGAAGGATAAGCCAAATAAACTTTCCCTCCCCAGCTTGGCTTTTTGTTCATTGTGTTTCATTGCAGCAATAGAAACCCCAACTAAGACAACTATCTTATTATTTTGTTTGAAATATATCAAAAGGTTTGTCCTAGAACCCTAGAAAACTACCTGGGGCTATTGTGGAATGGATCTTAGAAGAGATGCTTCTGTTGTCATTTTACTAGACCAGTAATAATTCCTAATGACACTCTAAAACTTATTTTAACCACAGGTGTTACTTTCACACTTCATCAAAAAAGGCTCTCTTCAAAGCAATTGTAGAACACTACAGAAAACCACAAATGGACACAATGCAGAGATCACAGGTCATGAGAAATCTATTGCCAAAGAACAACTATAATACAACTACTACACCTAAAGCTCAGGAAGAATTTTCCAATCTCATTTTTTTTCCAGTGAATTTCTATTACTTAGATCAGTAACACATTGTACTGCATAAACATAATTGGCTGACTATGAACAAGCCTGTACGTTATCATGTAAGCAGAGTTCATATCATTGGCTTTGAGGCTACCCACTCTCCTTGTAATAGTAAGGCAAAGGTCTTGGGAAAGTACATCATTAATAAAAAAAAAAGATGCCCTTGGACTTTGGCGTATGCTGTTGTGAAACCAGAATGCAAGTTTGTCTTCAATGCATCTTCTGACAGTCAAACCTTTGGGTAGGCACCTGCTGTGGTGTCTCTGAGTCAGAATATAGGGGCAGAAGATGGCAAGAGAGATCATGTGTTACTTTTTAGGAATTGCAAGAGATATTGCCAGTCATCTTGCATCACTCCAAGAGGGGAAAGCCATGTCATAAAAACCATCTTATCTAGGGAGATCCCATTGTTAAGGAAATAAACCACGGTCCATTAGCCATCAGGGATCTGCCAAGGGTATGATGAGCCATTTCAGAAGCAGACTCTGCAGCCCTCAAAAAACTTGTACATTGTAGTGATAGGGGAGCGCAGGCGCCTGCTTTCGTCCGGCCTAGCTCCCTAGCTTGTACCCGGAAATAATTACACGGAAACTGTATTCGTTTAAGCACTGCC
>LOJH01016208.1:0-12274 GCA_001685095.1 Ellobius talpinus
CATCATCATTATCATCATCATCATCATCATCATCATCATCATTATTATTATTAACTTATTTTCAGTAAAAATTCTCCTGATCATATGTCCATATCTTGGCATGAGGGAGTTATTAATTATAAAATAGGAAGGAATTATAGCTAATAAATAACTATAAGTGAAAAAGAAAAGTACCACCAAAAATACAACATTAGTTTTAAAAAAAACAATACATTTCTTGTTGGTTGATTTTGAGACATGGTCTCTCTGAGAAGTACAGCTGTTTTCAAACAGCTCTCTTCTTTTGCTCCTAGTACCAGGATTATGGATACATGCCTAGAATCCAAGGATACAGACCAGGTTTTGAGTCTTAATAAACTTAGACAGAGGCAGACAGGTATTTCCAAATATTGGAAATGTATAATTTTTTAACTTGGAAAATCTGCTCAATTTATGAGGTAACATTAATCACATGGTTGAAATTTCATATAAGAAATTATGTTTTTTTTTGTTTTTTGAGACATGGTTTTACTGTAGCTTTGTAGCCTGGCCTGGAACTAGCTCTTGTAGACCAGACTGGCCTCAAACTCATAGAGAACTGACTGCCTCTGCCTCCTGAGTGCTGGAATTAAAAGATGTGTGCCACCAGCATCCAGCTAATGACTTCTATTTTAAAATATGCTGAAATTCAAATACTTACACTAACAAGACTTGTAAAACAACTTCTGTTAAATAGAAGAAAACATAGTTTTGTTTTAAAAACAATCCAACCACAACAAAATAAAAATTAAAAAAAATAACAACAAAATAGATAGACACATGAAACCTCAAACAATTGAAAATGCTCTTAAGGAATATCTGCTTATTTTAAAAATCCACTACAGAAAAGAGAAGTGTAATATGAAACAGTGGCATGTCAATCTTGGGGCAAACAGCTATACAAAGAATCTATAATTAGTATGACCTGGAGTGAGGTAGCTGCATTCTGGTGCAGCTTGGAGATGTTGGAGATTATAATATTTTGAGGTGTATCTCTTCCTACCGGTTTCAACAGCCATTATGGTTGGACCCTGTGAGAAAGAAGAGGAAAGCTAAAGTCTTAGTTGGGTTAAGTTGTTCTAACCCTGGTATGAATTCTACATGAGTATGTCACAAAGTCAAAAAGGTTAGATATATTTTAAGTTATTTATGCTTTAACTCTTTGACTTATTAATAAAGGGGAGAAATAAACAGAATACACTCACTTTACAACTGGACATAATGCTGTGTTATATTTACCTGGAATTGCCAATTGTTTCCAACAGACAAAAGCACTTAGAGGTTATTGATTTAGATTTATCTAATTGTTCATTACATAGACCAATATATTAATTACATTTTTGTCACAAAATATATAAAATACATTTAAGAAGAAGAGAGAATTTTTTGGGTAAGAGATTAGAATTGCCAGCGTCAATACTTAATTCCAGGCTTTGTGGGGTGCAGACATTTAAACTACCTCAGAAACAAATGTTGTCTTGGCCTCTATCTGTTTCATTGACAGAAGTTCCTTCTCTTTATGATAACATTAATAGTTTCTTACTTGTCCTCTTTTCATCCTTTGAATAAAGAAAAATAATGACAGGATGCTGAAGTCATTTGGGTATTAGTCACTGGAATTGAGGTGAACTGAATGCTGATTGGGTAATGTTAGATCACGTGACAGAAGACGGAATTTGCCATTGGTTCATTCTGAAAAGAACGTGGTGAAAGCAAGTAGCTGTTTTGTATGTGTTTGTTCAAAGCAATACCATTTAGACAAACTCCATAAGCTACTTCACAGATAATTCCTTCAAAGTGACATTTTAATGGGCAGGAATATACATAGAAAACAATAACCAGCAATAAGAAAAATTCTCTTATTTGATGGCTCATATTTGATGTCTAAAAGCAGGATGTTGTAGTGGACACTATATTCCCAGGATTTTCAAGGTAGAGACTACAGAATAGGGATCTCAAGTCTTGCTACAGATCTATTTGCCTATTGAAACTGGTGAAGACTAGAAGTCTATATGCAAGAGTATGGAGCCTTTCCTGCTGATTGCAAAACTGTGGTTCAAAGTGGCTATGGTGCAAGGTGGCTGCAGTATCACTACTGGTGCTGGTGATGCAAAGCATGAGAACATCATTCTCCCTTAAACAGCATTTATTTTTATTATTCATGCTGTTCTTGCTATTACTTAGTGCTGACATCCTAGGTCTGTTTAATAGATTTAGTTTCCTTCTGTGCATTTAATAAATCAGTAGAAGTACTTGAGAGGAAAAACACACCACTCAGAAGGATGACACATTATTTTATAAACAACACAGTTGCCTTCTGTTTATTTATTTTTATTTATTTTAGTTTGTTCCTTACATTTGGTTAAGAACTCAAAGGCTGTTTTAATGAAGAAGGTTGTCTATCTAAAATATGTCAGCTTTGATATTTCTCTTTTCAAAGTTCAGTAAATCATGCTTTCATGTCAAATACCAAAATAATAATAAATCTTTGCTAGTGTTCCATTTCTCAGCATGAAAACCCTTAGCTGGTTGTCTGCAAAACCCAGCAAAAGAAGCCAAAGAGAAATGCAGGCTTGGATCTCATTACCCCCTTATGGAAACTCTGAATCACAGTGCAATATATTTTGGACCAAGAAACACAAGATTTTCCTAAGTTTTTCTTTTCTCTTTTAGTGATATAAATTATTGTGATTCAGAAAAAAAAAAACAGGCTAGCCCAAAGAAGGAAATCACAGAAAGAGTGATATACACTCTGCCTTGGTGAAACCTGAAATGCAGTTTAAAAATAAATACTAAAGAGTAACTTATTTGTCAGTATTAAAGAGGCATAGAATAAGGAAAAGCCACACTTTTAAAAAATTGCAATATACTTTGGAAGAGAGAGGTATTCTTATTTTTAGAATGTAAACAAAAATATGAGTTTAAAATTTTATGGCAAGGCTATTATAAAGTGTCTGTGGAATGAGAAATCAAAATGGAAAGCACAAATCTATCAATACTATGTATATGTATGTATCTTTAAAAATGACTTTAGTTTTCAAACCTAAAGTAACCTTAACCTGTTTTTATCTCCTCCCTGTAGCCTGAAACAGCTGTATTATATATTTTTCAATGTCATGTTAACTGTATCACAATGGTATCTCCTATTATCCAGTTCATTTCTTACAGTACATGGAATTAGCATCAGAATGGATGTACAAGTAAAGGCTCAGTCTTTCAATAATTCCATACTTCAAATGCTAAGGTCATTTTTCAGATGTTTCTGCTACTTGTGACCAACCCACTATAAATGGAGATATTACCATGATCTCCTGTTCTGTTTTAATAACTGTAAAAAATAACTCATTGAACTCAGGAAAATGCCTTCCATACCATAATTAACCTTGAGGTTCAAGATCATTTCCACGGGGGTGGGGGTAATGCTAGGCCAAGGTGTATGCAGAATATTAAGCCTCATCAGACCTGTCAATTACAGCTACCAAAAAGCTTGATCTTTGCAGTTTATTCATAGAGCTGAAAATCTAAGAACCTAGCATATTAATATTCTAGAGATCTTTCGAGGATCTCTTCCTAAGTCAGCAAATTAAAGTCTGAGGACAAAATCAAGCAATCTTTCCAATATTCTGTCCTTCCCATTTAGTTAGGTGGTCAGCCTTGTCTCTAAGATCTATATTTCTGGTACCTTTCAAGTTATAGCCTCCTGTATTTTTCACCATTTTCTCTTTCCCAAAATCCCTATGTATAGTAGGGTTTTACACTCACCAAGGCCACTGACCTCTTGTTTGCCCTGAAACATTATTTGAATAGCAGTGGGTTTAAAAGTTAACTCAGAAGAAACACACCTTAAGCTATGTACTTACTCTGAGATCCTTTAAAGCATGTGTGAACATTCTTTTCTGCAATATTAAATATTATCTTGGTCATAGAATATAGAATATAAAGGTTCCCTTACCTGTCTGCTTTTTAGACTAGGCATGGCATAAAGGACAAGGGGTGAAGCTCTCTCCCTTCAGTGCTCATTCTTAGTAACACACTTAAGTGTATTATCTGTCCAATAGCGAGTCTTAATATCAAGATTCCGTTATGAAGTCATGTTTAACTAAAGCATTCACTAGGATTGGAGCAATGACTCAACAAATAAAATGATGGCTTCATAAAAATGAGGGTCGCAATTAGCAGCCTTAAAGCCCTTACAAAGGCAAGTACGGCAGTGTGCATCTGTAATCTTAGCAATCCTACAGTGAGATGGGGACTGGAGAGAGGACAATTCGCAATTCATTGTCAGCTAGCCTGATATATGCAGGTGCCAATTAAAAGAGTCTCGAAAGTGGACGAAGGAGAAGACCAACACCCAAGGTTTTCTTCTTTAGAAATTATGCCATGGCATGTGAGTACTCTCATTCATAGTTATTATTGGCACATAAAACACACTCCTCACACATGATTCATGCTTGTGTTGTATACACACACACACACACACACACACACACACACACACACATGAAATTGGTCCATGGTAAATATAACTGTCCTCTCACCCTGTCAACCTGCTTCTAGACTGAAACTGTTTTCCAATCTTCCCCAAACTGTCTTAGATCCTCACGTATTGTCCTTTTTGTCATTTGCCTCATTATGCTCAAATATGGTTTCTTTGGTAAGTGAGATAGTTTCTTTCATTACACGGTGTTCAGCGGTGCAGCCCACATTTGCCTGCTGTGGCCTGTGCGGACATGCTGTTATGGCCTTCTGTTCTTGTTTACGGCTGCTTCCTAGCATCACAAAATCATTGTTTCCTGCAAAACCTGCGAATCCTGACTTCAGTTTCAATGTAACCGTCATAGTTTCCTTTCGGAATCGATTATCAAAAGCCTTCAACATCACGATGACCTGTTATTAAAAATTATTTGTCAGTCTTCATTCAGTGAGATTGAAACATAGTTTAAGTTTCAGAGAAAGTAGTATGTTCTGCTTTACATGCTAAAGAAACAGAGAAGACAGTGACCTCTATCACCAGGCCAAAACTTCAATGTCTATCATAAGGTATAAAAGTACAACAGCAAAAGACACACACATGCATGACACACACATGCACATGCAGACACACACTCACACACTCTCTCTCACCACACAGACACACCAAACAATTTCTATATGTAAAAGAAAACTGATCAATGTCTTAGCAAGCTCTGTAAGTTGCCTAAAGAACACATTTAAGGGCTTGGAATGGGTAAGTTGGAAGAGTGTTTACCTAAAAGGCACAAAGTTCTGGGTGTGATTCTCAGCTTGCATAAACTAGACATATTGCTGGGCACTTCTCAACCTAGTACTGGAAAGGTGACAGAAGAAAGATGGAACTTTCCTGGTTCTCGTCACTTATACAGTCAGTTTAAGGCCAGCCTAGGATTCATGAGACCCTGTTTCAAATACTAAGATAAAAAATTTCAGAAATTTCCATGACAAGATAACTCTGCATTTCAAGTGTATATAAGGGATATATACTGCCATATACTGATGGCCAGTCAGAAGGTATTAAATATCAGAAGAGCAATCCAGTGTTATTTCCTTGAGAATCAAATTTAAAGAAAGGTGAAAAAGTTTCCAATGTGTGCACTTTTAAAAGGGTTTTTCACTTGTGCATGCATATAAAAACAGTGAAGTCATTCATTTTCATGTTTTATATAAAACAGAAGATTTCAAAGGACCTTCATGTTCTCAGGGCTGCTGCAGGCTCTCTGCCCGGACTTCCCAGGGACACACACATACATCGTCCTCTGCCTTAAGGAGTACTTCAGAGGAAAAGTTGGAGAAGCTGTGGTTCTCTTGAAAGAATAATAAACTCAGTGCAGAAAGAACTGAGAACAAATTCTTGCTTTTGTATTTACTAGCTATGTTACCCAAAACTTTCAAAACTTCATTGTGTCTTTCTGTAACATGAGAAAGAGATTATAGGCTTTAGAACTCTATGAGACGATTCTATATCTACCACCTGAAAGTACAAGAAAGCTGTTAAACGTTTCCATTAAAATTCATCTCTAGGAAGATAAGGAAACTTATAACCAAAGCTAAAATTGAACTGAAATGCTATGTTGATGCTTTAGTTACATATTGAGTTTTACAGCATCCCTCCATAGTGATAGAACTTCACATTCAATTTTGCTGTCTCTTGAGTCATTCTTCCAAATTCCTTCACAGTTTTTATCTTTAGTCTTGACTTAGCAGCTGACATTTGTAGTAGTTATGTCTTGTATAAGAGACTTACACCTCTGAGCTATTTACAAGGCAAGTTTTTTTTGTTTGTTTGTTTGTTTCTAGTTGCATCTACATACAGACTTTTAGCAAAAGCTTCCTTAATAAATAAATACATTAATGAATAGCTAATCTAAAATTATAATAGAAACATTGGCTTAAGTTTCTGGTTTGGGGAATGAGATTCTCTATAAATTTTGCTCTTAACTTTTAGAAGCTTTATATTCTCAGATAAATTACTTATCTGGGGCTCAAACTGACTGTGAAGAGTATTGGAGCTAAGCAGATTACAGTGTTGAATAAAAATTACAGTGTAAGCAAAGTGTTAGCAAAAAATGTTAATTTCCATCAAAGTAGTTGTATAAATGGCAAAGAAGAAAATGTTTCAGTGTTTGTTGCATTTCACATTCTTTTGCATGGAGGATTAATCTTTTTCTCCCAATTTAAATAACTCATGGATTTATAATTTAGTCTTGATTTCATTTTAATTGCAAGGCCTTAGCTGGAGAGTATGATGAGCTCGTGTCTTTCTCCCCTTATTCTTATGTTTACTTTAGTTATGCTTTGAGGAAGGGCCAACATTCTCATGCTGCCCTTGTTTATAATTGCTATATCATTTATTCCATCTACTTCTGGATGACTTAACTCAGTACCATTCTATAAATATCTCATTTGTATGTATTAAAATTATTTATATGCTGACTTTATTCATATGCTTATTAATTATCATTTAGACTTTTATTTAATTTTCATGTTAGGTAAATGATTAGAAAGTTATTAAAATTTTAATTCATTTAAATTTGAACACGTTTCAAGAAGTAAGTACTTAAAATAAGTCATTGCTGCACAAATGCTCTCATTGCATGAATACATTACAATATGAGAACATTTATTGGGTTATTATGCAGAGACTTCTAAAATTCAGGAACTTCTCATTCATAAGTGACTGAGGCAGTCAAAAGACTTCAAATACTCCAGTATTTTTCTGATGTGTTCATAACAAAGGGGCATGCAAACTGATACCACGTTGTGGGGCCAATTTTCTTTTGATGCAACATTAAATTGAATGGAAATTAGATATGTTTGTGTTCATAAAACATGCTGGTATTTTGAGCTTCCTTTTATATCATTTTAATGTCATTTGTTAATGAGTAAAATCAATAACAAACAAAACATTTGCAAACTAACTCTCTTCTTGGTATTAAGATATTAATAAAAATAGACAAATGAAATATACTTAATTTCTTTTTTCAAGATGCACATGGTCTATTTTACACAGAGAAACACACACACCAGAACATGTCAGCAAAGGTAAGTGTCTAATTAACTTTCAGACTCGTAGAGAAGAAAACCCAATGAGTCCAAGTTTTAAAGGATTAATAAAAGCTATGTCCATTTGGGAAGATGAGCTGTTCAAACAAACAGAATACATGGCTAGATTATGTGAGCTCATGTGTCTCTTACAAGCCAGGGTGCATGAAGTAAAGAAGACCACATCTGAGGAAACTGTGCTACAATCATATAGATATAAACCAAGGAATCAAATAAATGAACTCTAAAGATATGATTTTAAATAAAATCACTTTTGAGCAGCATGTTGTTAGCAAATATGGTATTCTAATTACTATGATTTACAGAGCATGATAGCCCAGGAGATTTTGTCCCTCTATTTAAAAAGAATATACCATTGATATGATCCTTTACTGAGATGACTTTCCTACAAATTTCAGTGTTATAAGCTTTATGTGAATGTTTGCTTCTTCTTTCCCAAGGAAAAGAAGATTTCTTTAATTCCTGTATATGTGCTTAATCTGGGTTATCTAAAAGAATCTACTATTAGACAACAAGATCCAAAATTTACAGTTCAGAGTATATGTAGTAAAAGATTTCCCCAAGCTCATTCAAATCCAAAGGAAGCCACCTGGAACCAGTTAGCCAAGAGACTGCGTGGTGTGGAGTTAATTAAGGACAATTTGCTTCAATAAAAGACCTTTCATGAAACAGTTATTACAAGAGCATACAAAAGGCATGGGAATAAAAACTAAGGTGAAAATTTGACTTACTCTTTTCAAATTTTATAAATGAATCATCTCTGTAGAATAACCTAGTGAATAATAATTATGACAGTAAAACATAAATCAGTATCTATAATTCAAGGAGAGTTCTTAAAATCTCACCGGACAGCTAAATCATATGTAGAGTAGAAATATTCATTGCTGTGAATACCTGTCTTAATTGATAAGGCTTCCTTCCTACTATCCTGTAACCCATTGGCTGTTAAATGTTTTCTTCAAAGAATCCTTTTTTAAGAAACTGAACACCTTGAAGATACATCCCAATGAAATATTTTTCACAAATATTACAATTTTGAAATACTTGCTTATTTTTTCACCTTTACTACCATTCTCTCAGGATTAATTTTTCTCTTCTGTTTCCATAATACACTATTTTTTGTCTCCTGTTCCTCACTGATTGTTCCACTGTCCTGTCTCTTATATGTGATCTCTTTGAATCGGTCAGTCTTTCTTTTTACCTACTCAGGCTCCTTTCAATATATCTTGTGCCACTCTGCAGTGCGATTTACTTCTCCAAATTAAATGTTTCTATTTACCGTTCTTTATCTTTTAATATCTTCTGCTTCAACATCCATATATATCTTAAATACACTAAGGTTCAATTCAAATGTAATAGCTGATATATAGCTGTGGTCTTAGTCTCTAGCTCAGCTAGTATCTCTATTTCTTGTGCCCAACGTTTGTTTTCTGTTCTTCTGTAGTAGTGCTTGTGACACTTTTTTTTCTACAGATAGTCATGATGACAGGCTAAATTTCATAAAATTGTTAGCAATTATAGGATGAAAAGAAAAGACTACTGTATCCTGTTTCCCTGGGGATTTTGAAGTATCTATAAAATAATATGAAGTTGACCTTGGAAGTTAATATTTGGTTTCCAGAGACATATTAAATTTCTCTTTACAAGAAGCCAAGAAAAAGTTGCTTAGGTATTTATTTTTGATATACTGAGTAGCAAGAAAATTGAAGCCTTTAAATGTAATCTATTCCTTTGAGGATAAATTAATTAATTCATGCTCTAAAGGCATGGGAAAGTCAGTAACAGAGGAAACAATCCTGTTTTGAGTTTGTGCTTTTTCTTTGACTTATCCATATACCTGCCATAGACTTTTGATTTACATGAACACAAAGGAAGGCTTAAGAAAAAAATAAATACTGAATATATGTCTTCATGTAAATGCAGTAAGCACATTGACTAGTAAGCTATCATATCAGACAAACTGGAAAAGGATATCTGGATGTACTTTAGGACAAAATTAAATTAATCAAACTCAAGATTGTGAGAATTTGAACTTAACATTTCCCTTTTCAAATACAAAAATTATACTTCTAAAATATTGTGGAATTTTATCATTTTCTTCATTCATTGATTACATTCATTACTATAAGCTGTTACAATCCAGGTATCAAATTACCTGTATATATTTCTACAAATGTAGAAATAATGTGGATTGTTGTTACTTATCAATCATTTTTGTATGCAGATGCAAATTAATTATAGAAATGTGTTTTCTAAACAAATGGACTCTGAGATCTAATTTGTAAAATGAACTCATTAAATTTGTAAAATGAACCTTTAAAAACCAGACATTAAAAGATTCTGAGTGGATTCTGCGTGTCCATGAAATTTCCTACTGGATAAAGAGTTGGCATAATAAGAACTTTGTAATTTCTACATAAAAATATCAATTAATAGTTGAATATACCAAAACAGAACTTAGATATTCACTAAAAATAAAAAAAAGGTTAAGTTCAAGTCTGGGCTAGGGAGATGGATCAGGGAACAAAGTGTTTGCCATGCAAGAATGAGGACTTGAATTAGATTGAATAATATATAAATAGATTATATTAATGTAAGTTGTGAGGCATGTATGGCCTTCGTAGGTATAGTCTGAAATTTTAATGTATCCTTTATATTTAATCTGTTTATGAATTTATTTTAATGTTAGTACAGAATTTTATTCTTTAAAATTATGAATGGATGAGCTGTGATATATTTCTATTATTTAAACAGAGAATCTAAGTCTCAAACATAAATATTTTTATCCAGTAAAATATTCAGAAAGTGATGTCATTAACTTATTTATATTACTCAAGTATCATAACTTATGTAACTATATATTGAGCTTTAACATAAAACATATTTCTGGAAGAGATGGCCCAGTGCACAAAAGAACTTGCTTTTCTTGCAGAGGAATATAGTTTGGTATCCAGTAGCCACATGGCAGCTCACAACAAGTATCATTCCTGTTTCAGTGAAAATAACAATCTATTCTGGTCTTCATGGGTACCAGCCATACATGTGATAAACTTACATCCTTATAGGAAAAAACGTTAATGAGAATAAAATAAGGTAAAATAAAATACTGCCATATAAAAGTATTGATTGGGATAATTGAGGTAATGACTCTTGTCTAATCTCTTAAAATTTTAACAGAATTATTAAACACATTGTAATGCAGCCAAGAAACTTTCCTATACTAGCAATAAAATTAAAATATCAACTGTAAGTTCTACTCATATAGGAGTTTTACCAATGCCTGTATACTGAGACCTTTTTCTTAATCAACCAAAACATAGCTTCAATATTTTGCTATTATGGAGCAAACAATATTTTCAAGTAGAAATGTATGTATATAGTTCTTGGCCACAAGTTAAGTTTGTGAAAAATGAGAAAAATAATATTTAGCTGCATCCACATCTTCATAGGAGCATCATATTCTAAAAAAAATGTTTAATGTTAGGAAATTTTTATCTTCATGTATTTTAGCATTGCATTTGTCTTTCAAGAAAATGCAAAGATTCCCTTTAGAGGAATTTGTTTCAGAATTTCAAAGATATTAAAAATAAGGCATCTGAAATGAGTTAAATGTCATAAATTTATGGGTTAAACTCCCTTTCTTAAATCCTAATTCTTTTCACATTTCAGAACACACATAACTATTGATTTTCCGGCCAACAGACTTCTTAGAGAGCACTAAAATAGTTTTTCATGAAACTTCCTTCTCTCCTTGTGAACATCAGTGTTTGCTGTCTTCAGGCCACTAATCATTGGGAACTGATAGGGAGCTGAAAACCTGAAGGGAGGGGTCCTGAAAATTCAGCAACATAAAGGTTCCCAAATGTGAAACAATATCACAGATTAATTAAAAAATCAAAAGATTCTGTGGCCACACTTGCCTGAGTTGTATCATAAAACTTCATTGTTGTCTGGGTTGTAAATACACATGTTTCCTTTTCACTGTGTGTGCCATCACAGCATGAAGTGCCATTGAACACTGAAATATCAAGTTAGAGTCAAGATCATTATATGCTATGGACATCAGTGAATTTAGAGCATTTATCAAGTTTTCTGTTCTTACAGAAGCATAAAGATTGAGTTACAGGACACTTCTCTCATTTTTCTGTTGCTACATCAGCATGAAAATATCATTGGACTGTACCATGCTACAATGTTTGATCTTTAAAAAATAGAGATTGAGCCAATGTCTTGATTTTCATAGATACTATTAAATATATTTGGACTCAGAATTCAGATAGAACTTTCAACAATTTCTAAAATGATCCAAAACAAGTGTCTGTCATATTTCTACACGTTTATTAAGAGTCTAGTTCCTAGCCTTGAGACCAACTCTTAGGAAGAGAAATGACATCCTGCAAAGTCTTGACCTTTATTCAAGATTAGATTCTTTATATAAAATTACATAAGAAAACCTTATTAATGTAAAANTTTGGACTCAGAATTCAGATAGAACTTTCAACAATTTCTAAAATGATCCAAAACTGTCTGTCATATTTCTACACGTTTATCAAGAGTCTAGTTCCTAGCCTTGAGACCAACTCTTAAGAAGAGAAATGACATCCTGCAAAGTCTTGACCTTTAGTCAAGATTAGATTCTTTATATAAAATTACATAAGAAAACCTTATTAATGTAAAA
>LOJH01016208.1:12285-31414 GCA_001685095.1 Ellobius talpinus
TCAAGATTAGATTCTTTATATAAAATTACATAAGAAAACCTTATTAATGTAAAATAATGGCTTTTATTTTAAAACTGTGAGACTATATGCTCATGCCAAAGGATGAATTTTAAATAAATGACATGATGATTATCAATGAATATTTCAATTTATATTTATTTCATATATCTCTCTATATAGGTAGAAAGATATATACTGTGTAAACATACAATCTATGTAGGTTAATATATACTAACTGAAAAAATTCCTATCCTTTCTCAGCAAAATCTGGTTTTGGAGCTAGACATATAGATTTTGTGTAAAGGATTGCATATGTAAGCTCAACAGTTTTTTATCTTTAAGAAAATAACATTTGTCATTATTGTAGATGTATCTACCATAAAGAACACTTGTAATCAATGTACAATGTACTCAGCAAACAACCAGTTTCTTTGGGATCAGACATTACAGAATTGTGGAATAACAGAAATAGTATGTGTTTCAAAATTTGAAGTATGAAAATACAGTAATCATTACATAAAATATCACTCAAAATTTTGTTTGTTCTTATAAATATATTTTCTTGAAGAAGCAACATAGGTAAGAAACTAAACAAAATCAACACAATAGTCATCTATGTCCCTAAACTTTTAAAGTCTGTCTTCTTAATTTTTTTAAATTTAATTTCAAATCCTTTTCCTCTGATGAAACAAAAGTCTTCTCCAAAGTATATAATTTACTCTGACATCTTAAAAATGCTTAAATATTTAGAAACTGAGACTTTTAGTTCTTAACATAAACTTTACCCCTCCCCAAAGTGTTTAAATGCCAATTTCACAAATTTCAAAGTGGATGTTACTTTTCAAAGTTACATATGTGAGCATAATTACCACACTGAAATGTAATGAAACCCTCATCATGCCCACAATCAACTACCAAAAATAACATCATCTCAGAGAAGGATCCAGGTGCTTGCTGTGAATTGTAGAAATGAGCTGAAAGTTTTCCTGACTCTTCATCTGTAAGAAAAATGAAATATCTTTCAAAAATGTGACAAGTATTTAGAACGATCCCAAATGTTGTTTTGCTAAATGTCAAGAGTAGAGATGGGGGTTGGTAAGAAGAAATTGTGTATATATAGAACTATAAATTTTATTCATTTCTAAATGTAAAAGCTGCATTCTCATGAGCCAACTTCAGAATTATTGAGCCTGGGATGAAACGCTTTCAAGCTCCACTGGGTAGATATGAGAGTCCTTGCTAAAAGCCTGTTTACTGTGCTATCTTAAAGTCTGAATAGAATGAATATATTCTCTTCTGATCTTTTCCTTTTTTCTGTCAACTCTCAAACATTATATATGTTTTGCTTCAGGATTTTAGGTCAACTTAAAAAAATGACTGAATAGTATATTAATAAAAATAAGTAGTGATTCCATCTAAATAGTTAGGAAATACTTTAAAATTGTATTTATTTCCTTCAAAACTTTAAACTTTTTAGCAGGATATTTAACTCATCAATTTTCTGATATTTCATATTTTTGTAGTTTTAAACTTATCTCCTTTTAGAGAACAAATAGTAAAAAATCATGGATCAGAAGAAAATGGTCTCTTAAATGTTTTATACAGTGAAATGCATTTTTCTCTTTTAGCTCTTGGATTTAGTTTTATTATTTATTCATTTTGAACTTTTGGGGAATATATCCATAAATCATGGATTACCAACAAATATTAGAAGTATGTCATCTTAGCCAGGCTGTGGTGGTACATGCCTTTAATCCCAGCACATGGGAGGCAGAGGCAGGTGATTCTCTGTGAGTTCAAGATCAGGCTGGTCTACAGTGTTAATTCCAGGACAGGACTAAAGCTGCAGATAACACTTGTCTCAAGAGAGAGAAAGAGAGGGGGGGGGAAAGAAAAAAGAAAAGAAATGTCATCTCAAGAGAATCATGAATATATTCCATTTCCTCTCAAAAGACATTTTATTGCAATATTTAATACATAAAAAGCAACTGAAAATGGTCATGCAAACCTGAGTTGTTAATACCTTTACATTATCTCAGTGAATCACTGTCGTGTGATTCCCCTCTGTATGCTGTAAATATGTTTTATTACCATTGGTTAATAAAGAAGATGCTTTGGCCTAAAACAGGACAGAACAGAGCTAGGTGAGAAAAATTAAACTGAATTCTGGGAGAATGCTGGGAGAGTCAAAGAAACACCATGTAGCTACTGAAGGAGTAGGATGCCGGTACCTTACAGTAAACCACAGGTCTCATGGTAAAATACAAAATAATAGAAATTGGTTAATTTCAGGTGGAAGAGCTTGTTAGAAATACACCAGAGTCATAGCCCAAGCAGTGTTGTATTTAATATGTTTTTGTGTAATTATTTAAGCCTGAACACTTGAGAAACCAAAAATTGTCTCAGTTTGCAAATCACTGGCTGTCCAGTTTCAAGTGCTTGTATAAAACAGATCTTTTAAAGTGCTATGCTAAACCCTAATGTTAAATTTCCATGTTTTTCAAAACCATGGAGAAACTAGACATTGTGTGTTAAGCAAAAATTCCATTTGCATTCAGAAATGTCACATATAAACCTGTCTAAATAATTATATAACATTGATTTATTGGAAGTCTTCAAAAGTGACAAACGTTCATAGGAATCATAGAACATTTTTCTTGAAAGAACAAGAAAATTTAACAAAGCTCTTTATTTTGCTTTGTAGTTAAAAGAAGGAAAAAAATTTAGTTACTTCAATTTAGGTTAAAAATATATGAGTTTGGCATGATTGCACTTCTGTTAACTGTGAGGGAAGCTATAAATGTGCTATTATTCCTGCACTTTAATTTATCTGTATACTAACCCTAAATCTAACCCTAACCCATATCCCAGCAATCTTAATTACATTGGCTTAATAGGTAAGAGATGAGAGAGCAGAGTGACTTTTCTAAATTTTTAATATCATGATGTCTGATTTTTTTCATCCACAATAGTCAAAATTTGTAAGATATACCTACTACTGTGTAATGATTGTATTATCCTGTCATAGTTACTTTCACATATTATTGTTTTAAATGTTGCATTTTAAAATGATTTTACATTTAACATTTAATATAAATGAAACATATGTTATAGGACTATGATAAGCACAACTAAGTTAAAATCAATTTTCCCATATGGAAGAAATCACTTCCTGAACAAGGAAGAATTTACCCTTGAAATCCTTGGCACAGCTGAGGAAGAGTCTTAAGAGCCCACCTTTTACTTGCTTCAAAGATGTGGTATGGAAGGGGAGACTTGGTACCTATCTATAAACATGTTAGCTAATGTCTTTCATGTAATTATATCTAATTTTCTTAGGTATGCTTTTTTGAAATCCAAGATATCTATTATCAAGATTCTGAAACTGTAAAATGTTGGGTTCCTGTTTATTTTTTTTCTTTTCTGCCCATTTTCACCTGCTCCCCTAACCTGTCTTCTTTACATTTATTGCCGTTCTTTTGTTTAGTTTTGTTTTTTACTTAAAATATATTTCTTACCCACTCTTTAAGTGGAAGAGAGACATGATCAGACTATAATTCTCATATGATAATGCTGTTTTGTTTTAAATGATTCCTAAGGGCAAATGGTCTGACATTAAATCTTTATTGTTTCACAATTAGTATATTAAGAGTAGTAGCCATTACTGTGTACATGAAGCAGTGGTAGCTTTGCATTTTGACTATATCCTTTTAAATCCAGTCATGTAGTTGATGGTAATTTTTTTGCAATCCTTCTGCTTCTAATTTCTATTTGATACCTAAAACATTTGGGCAGTATTTTGTGTTTAAGGATAATGAGTTTTTATTACAAA
Organism: Ellobius talpinus; assembly: GCA_001685095.1. NCBI lineage: Eukaryota > Metazoa > Chordata > Mammalia > Rodentia > Cricetidae > Ellobius > Ellobius talpinus. The sequence continues at coordinate 16,118 of LOJH01016208.1, forward strand.
ACATCTTGACTCCAATTAATCACTTAGAAGTTGAGAAACAAAACATAGAATTTGATCTCTATATGTTCAATGTAATATTTGATATTTCAAATGGAGTTGTCAGTTTAATGAGTAATAATTTATGTTTTTATCTTTCTCATTTTTTACTCAATGATTTAAAAACCATTTATGTTTCCATACATGATTATTTTAACTTTTTAACTTAGCAAAACTTTATTTTTTATTATTAACTTTATATATTAATCTTGCATTCTGATGGCTGTTATAGCATAAGGGAGTAAGAGGAAATGATGAATAAGGCAAACTTATGAAATGTGACATGTGAGAAAAATAAAGAAAGAAGGTCTGAGGTTTCCAGGTTGAGATTTTTAAATTAGAAGAAACCACTTTTTGAAGCTGATTCAGAAATAAGACAGGCTATGGTGTAAGTAACACACTATTCAGAGATTTGAGGTAGGAAAGTCTCTGTTAGAGAGAACAGCCACATTAAAGCCCACGTTTCAAGTGGAGCTAGGGAGTTAAGAGGTGGAGTTCAGAGAAGGAACTGGGCAACAGCACTTAAGGTCAAAAGAAACCAGAGTTAATCTCAAAAACTGTATTTGAATTTGTCTTTGGGGATTTTTGTCATGAAACTCAGTAATTTGGGCATATACTGAAAGGTTTTGAGTACACCTATAACACAATTCAAGTTTGCTTTTAACAGTGCTTAATGAAATATAGTAGACACAATAAAGAATTAATGAAGCATATATTCTAAACACTATCTATTACCAGCACTAATCAGGTATGAGAGTTGGCTCCATTGATCTGGTTTTCCTACAGCTCATCTTTCCCAAGGATAAACAGATAACAACACTGGCATTTCATAGATGAATTGGGATACATATCACAATTGTGTTAATTTTTAAAAAGCACACAGCATTAAAGCACATAGAGAAGTGTAACTGAATACAAAAATGTATTTGGCATTTTTTTTTCATTAAATGAAGTCTAAGTGTCAAGCCTACGTTGAGCTGAATGTGAATGATGAAGCTAAAACTGCTGAAAGAAATAATTTCTGTGCATATTCTGATTACAGAATAAATAGGAACTGTTCAGATCAGGTGTGTAGTATAAAAAATAAAAAAGAGAAGAGGATGAAACAAATGTGATGGTTTCTGACTTGCAATTGAATATAGTTGGTGATATTTGATGAAGTGATGGAGGCAAAGGGGGAAAGGAACAAGAAAGGAATCAAAGGAAACATCTTGCAATGCTTTCAGTCTTCACTTTGCTGGAACAGTTTTTACTTTAATGAATTCACTAGGCCTGTTAAGCAATCAAGTGGAGATGTCAAAATTTAGTTATATAAGTATTAAATTCAGTGACGAGTTCCGAGGCAGAAGATGTAGGCTTGGGACTTGTTGGCCTATTTAACGTAAAGAGAATTGATGAGGTTACAGATTGAGTGCAGAGTCAGAAGAAGTCCAAGGACTAAATTCTGGGTCAATGCAGTATTTATATGTCAGAGAGACAAAGATGACACTTAAAAGAAAGGAAATGATTAAGTAGGATTGAGTACACAGAGGACATTGGTAGGTCAAGATAGATGTGCTCTGAGGTTAACAACAAAAAGTGTCATTGTAGATACCAAGATGAACTGTTTTGTGTTGTTCTGGAGATGAATTCTTCAAGCAGTGAGTTCAACAGCAAATGTGGAAGCAATGGGAATTGGAGGAAATTCATATAGAATACCTATATAAGAATTTTTATCTGTAATGTTCACATAAAGAAAGAAGTATATATCAGCTGTTTCTGTGCATAAAAATAAAAAAGGAGCATGATTGTATGACATCTGAAATATCTGCAAAACTATTTAAATTTAGTAATGATAAAAGAAGGAAAGGAATTATTTTAGCAATGTATATTAAAGTAAATATTCTTTCCTAATAATGAATTTAATTGGGTGGGAAAATATTCACTTACTTATTTGAGATACATAATATGCAAGATGATAAAGAGAGAACATTAAGCATAATTTCCTTTAAAATAAAATATTTGAGATATCATCATTATTTATTTTCTTTTACTTCTCTTAAAACTATTTCTCAAAAACCAAAATATGCGGTAGAAAAATTTGGGTAGGCATTTAAAAATGACTAGCAATATTCTCTTGGTTGAAATTAATCATATCCAGAATGGGAATTTAACATATTATAAATTAACGTTTCCTCATGGGAATCAATCAAGTAAAACAGTAACATCTTCTTAATACTCATAGTATTTGTCAGGGCAAACACAGACTATGGGAAAATATGTTGTATTATCTTTTTGTTTTCAAATTTATTTATTTGACATCCCTACTACTTTCCCCTTCCTTCTTTCCTCCCAGTCCCTTACCCTCCCCAAGCCACTCTCCTCCATTTCTGTTCAGAAAAGGGCACCTTCTATAGATATCAAGAAAACATGCCATATCAAGTTTCAGTAAGACTAAGCACCACCTCTTGTATTAAGATTTTTCAAGGTGAACAAGTAGGAGGATTAGGGTCCCAAGCCAGTAAAAGAATCAGAGACAGCTCTTGTCTTGACGATTAGGAATCCCACAAGAATCCCAAGGTGTACAGTTGTCAAACATATGCAGAGAGTCTACATCAGTCCCAGGCAGGCTCGCTGGCTGTTGATTCAGAATCTGGGATCTCTTATGAGCCCAGGTTAGCTGGTTCTTTGGGTTTTCTTGTGATATCCTTGATCTCTCTTTTTCCTACAATCCTTTCTCTCTTCTTCTAGAAGATTCCCCACTCTCAGGCTAATGTCTGGTTGAGGGTCTCTGTCTCTGCTTCCAGAAGTGTCAGGATGAAGCATTTCTGGTGATAATTGGGATCGGCACCAATATATGAATATAATTGATGTAGTTTGATATATATATATATATATAAATATAAATATATATATAAATATATATATATATATAAATAAAAGATTCAGATTTTGGAAGTCTGAAAAATTCCAAATTCTATGGTAGGATAGATATCAGTAACGCAAACCAGATGTGATCTTCCAAGATGATTTGACTGATGTAATAGAAACTAACTAGAATTCCATACTTGTAAGAATTAGTTTACCCTGAATATGCTATATACATGTGGAAATGAATACATTGCTTGGTGGGAATCTTTGGGATCAAGGACCATGACCTCTGAAGAGGTTATGTGGCGTCTGCATTACAGTAGAGCAGTTAACCACATAGCACATGTTAGGGACATTCATGAATATTAGTTCAAAATATCAGAAAACCTAATATTAGTGACAGAAAATGAAAATGAAACTTACATTCTCAATTTTATTCCTCTAAAAAAAGTGCTGGAAAAAATTCTAGTGTCAGGCAGCAAGTCGGATAGATTTCATTCTCAGTTTCAAGTATCAGCACCATTGAGAAGAAAAGAGAAGTTGAGCTTGTCATGGAAGGACAGTAAGTAAATAATCAGTAACCTGAGGAGCTTTGAGATAAACATCTTTCAAAATGATGTGGATGGAGAGAAGAGACAGATGTTTCCCTGCAGGGAGTAAGCAAGGGAAACATGTTCTCTCCACATGGAAATTGAAGAGCTGAAAACGTATTTTTCATGTGTTTCACATTCCCCACTTCCAACAGAAGAAATCCAGCTATGATCCTACCTAGGGAGTTCATAAGGCATTTTTACAGCTCAAAACTAATCTCTTCTTTTAGTTTATGTAATGGAAGCATTGAACAGAATATCTGACACTTCAAACTTTTACTGAAATATAAATTTGATGTTGTTTACTAAAACTTGCCATAAGCTGTCTTGATATGATACACTCAATATAATCATGCTAAGTAATATAAAAGGAACAACCTGTTGAAGAATCTCAGGACTTAAAATGTTACCTAGGCTCTAGTTTTTACATTTTTATTTATTTTGAGCTCATTTAAATTTAATTTTAAAATATGAGGCTCATATCAGCTTTGAAAATGTTTCAGAATGTGGAAACAACTAGAAATGTAAGATTAAATTTTCAGTTATCAAATTCATATAATATATGACAATTACTTTTATTAACAGTAACACCCAATCATGGGTATATTAAGAAAATACAAAATAGGAAATCAGGAACATGACTCATTGGGTAAAATGCCTACTTCAAAACACAAGGATCTGAGTTCTAATCTCCAGAACCACATAAAATGCCAGAAGTAATGGTTAGACATCTATCACAGTACTAGTAAGACAAAAATAAAAAGATCCCATGAACTTATAATCCTAGCTACTGGAGGGGATTAGGTGATGCACAGGTTCTTTAAGAGGTTGTCTCGAAAAATAAGGAGCGTGATAGAGAAAAATACCCTGTGTTGATGTCTGTATTCCACATTTATATGCACACCCATATAAGTGAACAAACATATACACCATGTACACACACTAAAGCAATGGAATATATTCATTGGTTATTGGTAATTTCATGCAAAACTGCTAAATATAATATCAAATAAGATATATTCCTGTTTATACTGTCTTTTGCAGCTAAAAAAGGGTTAAAAAGGCATATGGGGCAGATATCCAATTTCTATTCAATGTTGTTACTTTGATTATTAGCAAATTCAAAGCATATTTTGAAGACCAAGAACATGGACATTACTCTGGAGCTTATTAGAAAGAAAAGTCATAGCTCTCTCCCAGGCACGCTGAGTAGGGAAAGCAAATTTACTTGACAACAAGCCCTCCAGATGATTTGTTTGAACATCACAGTTTGAGGAGTATTGCTTCAACTACTCTTATCCAGCAGCCCTTAATCCAATGTATTTATTCAGGCAGAAAAAATTATTTGATGATGAAAGTGAGAACAAGGGAATTTGTTAAAGAGGAAAATAGCAAATTATTAATATGAATGCATATTGAATGAGAAAATTTCTTTGGAAAATTAATATTTTCTGTATAGTATTTGTTCTGTTGCTACTAATGCAGAGGAACAATACAACATATCCTTCCGGAGCTAAACTAATCAAACTGTCTCAGGGATTAGAGCTGGTGATAACATAACATTTCACTTCATACTTTTTTTTTGCTTAAGCCCAGCAGTGATTTGTCTTGAAAATGCTTCCTCAAATACTCTCCCAGATGTTTGCAAACTCTACTGTTGCCATCATAATCAGGCTGCTTAGCCCTCCCCTCATTGCCTCTTCCATCAAGTTTCTGCTTCTGTATTTCTAAACCTAGACCATACAGTGATTGCTGCATTTTCTATTCACCATGTCTTTTAAATATCATTGATATCATCAGAATTGCAATTTCTGTTAATTTTAGATTATTCACATCTAAAGTGCCTAAACAACCTTAATTTTTCTTGAGGCTAAAAAGTGTTAGTGTGTGACTTTACGAATTATACTGCTTGACCAAATTCGACACTGCTTGAGCAGAAAAACTATGCCACCATTTCATGGATTGTAGTAATGTCAAAACGTGGAAGAATTTTTCATGCTATTTCAATTACTAAAGTATGGAGTGATATCTAAAGACTATAAAGTGTGGAAGACGGTAGAAATAGGTCTAATTTAATAAGGAAATGCTTTTTAAATGATTCACAACTTCATATTTATAACATGTTAAGATTCCAGACAATATCTGAGTTTGAATACAACAAAGGACATACAGACATGAAAAAAGCATTAAAATAACAAAACAATACCAAATGAGTTAGTAGAAAGGGAAAAAAGATGAAATAAAATTATTTCAATGAGAACTGATAAAGAGGAGCAATTATTTCTGAACAAAGATCTCTGTACTTGCTGGTAAGGAGGGAGAGGTAGCATTATATACCAATAAATACAATATTATGCATATTTGAAAGATATTTTTATAACATAAATACATAAATGGATATTTTGTTCAAAATAAGTCTTCTTAATTACCTGAAAATATTCTGAGAGTATTTCTTATAATATCTTAGTTAAAGATGACATTCATTATTCTCTAATCTTTTCATGCAACTTTAATAGAAACTAATGGGATCTTTGTGGATTATAAAAGAAATTAAAGGTTTATAATAGGTCATCCAGTACCCTAGATGCATTAGATGTAGTACTAGAGAAAGACCACAGGGTGATGGCATTCTTGGTGCAATCTAGGAAGGGAGATAGAGATCAAACAAGAGTTCAGAGTATTAACTTTTACAATTTCATGATACTACAAGAGACTATATCAAGAAATTTTATACTAGATTAAAGGTGAGGGAGACTTACTGAGGAAAATGACATTTACACTAAGACTTGAAAAAAATTAAAGTTCTCTAGACTAGGAGTGCAGTTTGTGTAAAGATCCTGAAGTGAAAATCAAGTCCAACAGTGCTGGAGGGTGGCAAGTAATGTAGATGTTTTCCTCATAGGTTAAAGTAGAGTCTAACTAGGTCGCATACTCCAGACAAGGTCTTCACTCTAACCATAAAGATGCTCTCTCAGAATTACAGTTTGAAGTTGTCATCCCCTAAATTTGTTACAAGAAAACTTCACTCTATGAAAGGAGGAAACAGATAATTTGTGAATTTTAGTTGAAAGAGTATATCAGTTTTGAGACTAATGAAGCATTCAATAAGGGAATAATGGTGATGGAGCTCAAAGAGAAAAAAATGTCAGGAAATGCAAAGCCAGAAGTTTTAAAGACTGGCACAGAATGACTTGTTTTGTATGTGTAGGAAAAGCAGATAAGTTATGAAAAATGAGAGTTTTTAAGTGTTAAAAATATCCTAGCTTGTTCATGTTGGTGGCTTCATCATGGTCCAGAATGTGAACTAGATCTCAAAAGAGCTGGCCCCTTGATGATGCTGCCTTTGTTTACTGTGTTCTGGGATTGCAGGAGTTTGTTAAAATGTCTGCCTTTTTTATTCTAATTTAATGGGATTGTTGGTTTGGTTTGTTGAGTAGTTCATGCATGAGTACTGTATTTCCATTATTTTTATCACTTGTTGTCACCAATCTAATTCCACCAATATCCCTGCCATTACTGAACTTTAATTCTTCTTTGATACACACACACACACACGCACACATACACACACACCAGCCTCTGAAGGAATACAGCATTGTTCATATGTACATGAGTTTAAGACTGATGACATTGTTGTATAATTTATCAGTGGACCTGTCCCTGCTGAAGCCCCTTTTTTTCTTCTTTCAATTACTGTTGGCTGTTTATAGCTCTTTGTATAAGACTTAGTTTTCTGAACTATCCACCATGGATGCTAGTATGTCAACTTATGTGATCCTTTACAGGTCTTGTTTAAGAAACCACAGTGTTGATATTCCAGGGTTGCCGCATTTCTGCAATGTCTAGAAGATACTGGGACCAGATAACCTGGTCTTCTGGCTTTTGAAATCTTTTAACCTCTCTTCTGCAATTATTCCTGAGCCTAAGCACAATGCAATTCAGCCACCATAGTTTATATTATCAATAGATGTTGAGCACACTATCATTAGTTATTCTCTGCAATAGAAATAGTTCAGTATTGAGTAGTAACTTTCATCTGTGACAAAAGAAGCTTTTTTAACAGGAAGATAGACTTATATTTAACTGTGGGTATAGACTTTCTAATAAAATTGCTTGTTATATTAATTTGATGGATATAGCAATAGTAGATTTTGCTACAGTCACGTAGTGTGTTAGATTTATAGTTAAAGACATGGATCCTAACCTACGGAATAAACTTAAGCTCACTTAGGCAGCTGCTGGGTGTTTCCAACAAGAAAGTTGCACTATTGCAACCCTGGGGTCCCCATTTGCTGTGATTCACAGGGTATACAAGTGGGTAGGAATATTAATGTTTTTCTTCCTTTCCCCTACTCAGTTAAAGTTCACATCTAATATTTTCCTATTACATACCTTATTATGCCTGTGTATGATTACTATACCCAACCCTATATTTTCTTTTGTCCCCTTTACCCATGGTCTATTTAAAATATCCTGGATGTTGTGATTATGTCAGACTACGTAGTAAAATCTAAAGTTTCAGACTAGATTCTAAATTTAGGGATAATATGTGACATTTTTGGTCAGGATTGCATAAATCAGTATACTATTTTACTAGCTCAATTTGTGTACCTTCAGATATCAGTATTTAACTCTTCTTAACATCTGAATATAGTTCCAGATGAATCTGTATATGTGTATTATTTCATTATCCATTCATTAATTCAATATTATTTAAGTCTATTTAAGTTGTCTTCATTTCACAACTATTATGAATTGAATGGCATTAAACATTGCTGACTAAGTGCAAACATGAGGGAAAACAGGAATGCTGGAGGGATCCCCATCCAAGATTTCAAGGTATCTTACAGAGATATAATAATAAAACTTCAATGACTAGCAAAAAAAAAACCCTTGGGCCTCAATAGAATGATATAGTATTTTAAAATATAAATCCATATAATCACATTCTTCTCATATTTGACAACAATGCCAAAAAAACACATCGGGAGGACAGCATCTTTGGCGACAATTATATATTGGAAAACTAGATGTACACAGGTAGAAGAATTAAATTAATCACCTACTTATGAGGATAAAAAAATCAAATCCAAATGGATGAAAGACTTTAATTTGAAACCTGAAACAAAAATTGCTATAAGAAAACCTAGGAAATGCCCTGGTAAATATATGTGCACCAAAGGACTTTCTAAATGGGACTGCATTCACTCAGGAACAAAGGCCAGCAGCTTGCACATGGGTCCTCATAAAATATAAAGCCTTTAACAGAAAAGGACAGAAGAATCAGTCTAGTGAATAGGAAGCCAACAGATTAAAAGGGAATCCATTCTAAATATACATCTGATACATGGATTAATATACAATCTATTAAAAACTCAATAAATAAATTATCTAATTGAAAATGGGCTGCAGATCTAAAAAGATAATTCACAAATGATTATAAATATGAATAGGTGAGTGGATTAAAATGGAGGTAGGATGTCTAAATGGGAAATGAAAGGCAGGGCAAGATGTAGTGAAATGAACAGAGGGAGATAAATAACACAAAGCTTATTAGAAAATCCAAAAGAAACATCATTTTATCTGCACTCAGAATATATTATACATGTGTATGTGTACTATACGTAAATACTTAGAATGTTGTTATACCAGTTGAGGAGATAACATTACCTCCAACACTATCTAATAAAAGTCCCAATACTAGGCATGAGAAAGAAGACTTTCAGTTGTTCATCAGTGAGGTCAAAGAGATTCTCTCTTAGGCTATTGTCATTTCTCTTTGTGGTCAGTCTTCTATAGCTTTATGGCAAGACCATATAGAAGATACTATATAATCCAGACCAATGACTGTAGGGCTTGAGTGGGCACTGATGGGGAAGCCTCTAACCAGAGTACTAGCTCACACAGTATCTGAAGGGGCAGCTGCATAGAGAGAAAAGCATCAATATTTCCCAAATCTGTAAAGCCTGAGAGCCACAGCACAAGAAGTTGCATGAATGAAACTCAACATTATAGTCACTGAAATAAGATGTGCCCAGTGGCATCACCAGTTGGTATACCAGCAGAGATGCAGAAATACTACAAGGGTTCTTGTCATGGATTAGGAGCTACAAGAAATTAATATCTGTTAAAGGAGGAAAATAATCAATCTTCTGTAGGACCAGGCTCATGATAGAATATCCAATCTTAAGTAGGCAGCCCTAAACATATATAGATATATGCAACAAAACATGAATGTAGCAGACTGCACATGTTGAAGCATACACATATACATTTATGTCGACACTATAGACTTATTATATACTTCTTATGTAGACAATGATGGGAGTACCAGAAAACTTAGGAGAGATAATATTGACAGGAGTTGGACAGGAAAAGGGAGGAATAGAAATTTAAATCCATCATTCATGCCTGAAATTTTCAAAGTAAATTAGAAAAAATGAATAAAAAGAAAGTTTCTTTATACACCATAAGGAGAATAGTTTGATTTACCATGATATCATTTTATTTTGTTATATAAGTTCCATGATTCTATTTCCTGGCTAAATCCAAAAGAGTATTCTGAAGTCCTATCTAGTACATAACATTATTTCATAGGTCAAACTACACAGTGATGCATATGATACATATACGTATAACCTATACACACATGCATGTAAACACACATTGGCATGCATGAAGAAACACACACTCATACAAATACATGCATATATTCATGGGCATACACATATATAGAGACAACATAGAGATTGAAATAATGAATTAAAATCAAATAAGATCCGAGGTAACATAGACCCAGCATATTGGCTGTTCTATGAAGCTGCTAATACTTTCAGAAATAAAGAGTTATGGTATAATTCAGAATCAGAAACATGTGCAACAAACTTGGAATACTTAAGGAGGAAGGTGTTCAGTTGTAAAGTGATAAAGTTAGTTCCAGTTTATGTACAGAAAATAGTGAAGCAACATAGATATTTTATATAATTCCCTTTAAAGGAATGTTTAGCTCAAATGCAAAAGTGTTTGGTGTTAGGTTTGACAATAATCAAGGACTTTGTCAGCTCATGTGAACTGAATTGTTATACATGACACAACACAATTAGCAGGAGGGAAGACATAATAAGCAATGGGAAGAGTGACAAGTGACATAAAACTACTAGTAATCTGGAAGCTCTCCATTCATGACCTCTGAGAATAAAGCTCCTTGCTTTATAAAAATGTATCCTGTAGGCATTTTATATAGTGTCTGATTCAGAGGAAGGCTTTTTAAACTGGCTACTAACTGAAATACTTTCTTTGAATTCATTGTGATTTTAGTAAAATAACATTTTCAATTAGCAGGAAGATATTTGAAAATAAAATATATATTGCCTTATTCTATCATTGTATTTTTATTTTAGTACAAATGTTTACAGCCCACTATGAAAATTAGTAATATATTATATTAAAAGAACCATTTTATATTTTAAAACATATAGAGATTTTCCCTATATCAATAAAAAATAATAATCATTAAATCCTTGACTATATTTTGCCAATTATTAAATCAATTAATTTGCTAAATTATCTTAAGAAAGAGTTAGACACATTTATGAAGCTTGGAGACTCTTAAATAATGAAGAGAAAGTTATAATATTGGAGGAACAAAGCCGTCACTTAAATTCTAATGTTTCTGATTCCAAGGTCATTTTGATACTTTCTTATTCTAATAATATTAAGCTATACTCATCTGCAAACTGGTTTTACATAAATTCTATGAACATTTTGTGGAAAAGGAACTTGAGTCAGTTTTTATAATACTACTAGGTCAACTGTTACATTGATAATAATACAAGAAACACAAAGAATAAATTAAACATATGTTGTAGGTATTAATATTAACTGTGAATTGCAGATTTGTAATCACTTTCCACTGTAAAGTAGAAACACCATGATCTTGTGCCTCACAAGATTATTCTTGGCCTGAAGACTAGTTCAATGGGAAGAATGCACAATTAAACAAATAGCAAATATTTGCTTATGATGTGTCAATATTACATGATGACTTAAACAAATGTCCTCAAGGAACACACAAAAGAATGGACAATGTATTGATATAAAAGTAGAGTACATAAAATAATGATGTCTTGGGATAAATTGTAAGCTTGGTTTACTCTGGAAAAACATTTATTTCCTTTAATGCCCATTTTTCACTATAACTTAAATGTTATTGGAAATTGTCTTCTGCTATTTTCCTCCAGTTTTTCTTTTTGCCAAGGATAGGGAAAGGAAGGTATGCTTCAAAGTATCCTCCTTGACAAATGATAGTCTTTCACAGCAAGCCACCCCGAAGGACACATCATTTTGAGTAAAAGACAGCAGCTCCAGTTTATTACTGATCTAAAGCAAATAGGTCTAGTCAAAATAGAAAAGGTGATTGCATCCCACAGAACTATCCATATGTCTTTTCAGCATTACTGGCTTAGAAAAATGAATGAAAACTGCCCCAAATCTAATGAACAAAGTGACTTGCAAATAGAATCACAGAACGTTGACAAATGTAAATTTCTACCGCCTGAATGAGAAATTGGCCTGTGATAGGATCATCAGAGTCAAGCTACAGAAGCACAGTACAGAAAGAGCTCAAGATGTTTAACTGTAGGCTTGCTTTGTCTTCTAACTTAGCCAAATTTCAGTGCACGCTGGAGACTCTTGTAATAGGAACCATTTAGCTATGTGCACTGACATCCAAATTGGCAGCACTGAATGTCAAGCCCTGTGCAAAGCACAGCAGAAAAGGAAGGCTAGAGACCGTTTTTTCTTCATTTTTATGAAAGATGGTTAATGGTTTGGATGTGGCTCCAGCTCTAAAATGTTACTGGCATGAAGTGCTACCAATTATCTGGGCTTCCTTTGCCAGAGCTGCATAGACACTGACGCTGTTTTCCAGATTTTTTTTTCAATTTTGTAAATGGTAAGCTTAATGACCCCATGCTCTGCATGACTTTGGCAAAGAGATGTTGATACAGAGCAGTAATGTAAAAATAACATGAATATTAAACCGTAAGCCCTTGCTGTCTTGTTTCTCCATTTATAAGGCTTTGTTGTTGTTTTTAAGGGAAAATCTCATCTATAAACAGGGAATGAACTTAGCTGATATTTCTTAAACCCATTTTTTAGAGACACATGGTAAACTTTCTCCGTGGCTTATCATGAAATAGTTTGGCTTAAAGGTAAGTAAAATAACATGATTGATTTACTAGGAAATTAAAAAATGGGTATTATCAGTACTCTTACTATCCTAGGCCATTATATGTTTTATAGCAAAATTCCTGGAGCTGGGTAGAAGCACTATCTTGGCTCTGGCCTCTGGAGGCCAGAGGCTGTGCACCTACTGAGGCCCCCAGTTGCATCAGAACATGGCTGAAAATAGGATAGGTCCTTTCTAAAATATGGGGTGACCTTTGCCTTGAAACATGACATGTTTTCAAGAGAGTTAACCTCATCACACACATAAGTCCAGACGTTCTAAGAAACAGTGATAATTCCTTTGGAATTTAAAGAGTTTATGAGTAGATTCACTTATATTGGGTCTCAACTGTATTAAGGAGGGCACTAGTTTGTTCCTGGCTGCTTAGCCCTGAAATAATCACACAGAAACTGTATTAATTAAATCACTACTTGTCCCATTTGCTCTACCTTCTTATTGGCTAACTCTTACATATTAATTTAACCCATCTTTATTGATCTGTGTATCACCACATGGCAGTGGCTTACCAACAAATTTTAGCATGCCTGACTCTGGTGGAGGCTTTATGGAATCTCTATGACTCTGCCCTTATCCTCCCATGCTATATGACAAGCCAGTTCTTTATTCATTAATCAATAAAAGCAACACACAGACTGAAGGAGCTCTCACACCACTCAACCATTAAAGTTCCATTTCTCAACAGTGGAATGATATGGAGGATATGACTAGCATATTGGTCTTTGAGAGTTTGACAATATATAAATCTCATACCTTCTAATATATTAAAAGTCATTTATCACAACTGCTAGTAAAGTTAACCTTTGGATAAGTATACATATCCTTAAAAGGATTTGCCTACATGTCATAAATTTTATACTATCCACAACTTCTATATTTTTGATTAAAGAGATTTATGCCTCCTGTGTCCAAATGAACATGCCAGCAATAAAACAAAATGAAATTAAAGTTAAAAATTATATGATTTTAACAAAAATTACAAAGTTGTCATGGTCCTTACTTTCATTTTTCTTTTATTGGCAAGGGATAATTGTCTTTCTGCCAGGGAGAAGCCATCCAACTCCTGGGCTTAGAATCCCATTCAAAGAGAGTGCATTTTCAGTGTACAGAGATGAAACAATTTATTATATTCATTTCCATATACTTTTGTATTTACAAATCCTATAACTTCTAGAAACAAAAAATTGATTTAAAAGCCTGTCTATGAATATCCAATAGAATTATTTCATACTATTTTAGGCACTGAGATACATATATCTGACTTCATCTGAAATCTGTAGTCACTTATAACAGTTCAAATATTATTTATTTCCTGATATTCATAATAGGAATAGTTACAATTATATATGGTTATGTATAGCTTGATATCCACCAATTCAGCCTCTTTTAGAGTGTATATGTCTACTAAATGCAAAGGAAAAATGATACAATGTGGCACATCTTCCTAAGGAGCAAATAGTGTGTATGAATTATGATAAAGAATTCAGCTCTGATGATAAATGACACAAGATGATTACATGTTTAGAACTTAGACTTCTGTCCCATGGGGATCAGAAGCTATCCAGTCCTAAAGAAAGACACAATGGCCTACATTAATTATAAACTGGTTGGCCTATTAGTTACAGCTTTCTTATTAACTAACTCTTACTTTTTCATTAACTCATAATTCTGGTCTGTGTTAGCCATGTGGCTTAGTACCTTTTATCAATGAGGCATTCTCATCTTGCTTCCTCAGCATCTGGGTGATGACTTCAGACTGAGCCTTTCCTCTTCCCAAAATTTTTCTGCTCTGGTTGTCTCAACTAACTTTCTGCCTGGTTGCCCTGCCAATACTGCTTGCCTGGCTACTGGCCAATCAGTGATTTATTAAACCAGTACAAGTAACAAACCTTTACAGAGTATAAGTGTCTTACAGCACACTAGGTGTTCAAACCAAAAGAATCCATTATGTATACAAATGCCTATGCTATTTATTCAGATTTACCTTCAGTTCAATAGTTTGTTCTTTGGACTTGGAAAATACATACATACATTATTGTGGCTTTGTGTTATTGCATTGGATACATATCGCTATATGTTTCTCCATATAAGAGTTCTAGAAAGGGCACTGATGTGCTTGTGTTAAACCTTTTGGTATGGGAACAGAAAACTTAAATAACAGGATCTTTATTTCTTAATATCATAGCTTATGAAGTATTGTATCAGTCAACCATAAATTTTGCATATTATATTCTGAAAATATTTACATATCTTTTACCTTCCCTAACTTTTCTCCTTCCAGTTGACATATTTTTGAAGCCATTGTATTTTCATTTCCTAGGAATCTACTACCTCTCTTTTAGAGCTTTGGTTATAGCAATTGAAATTCTGAAAACACATTTTATATAGTATTTCTGTGTTTTCTATTTTTATTTTTAGAAACTGTAGGGTGCCGCTGTCACCACGTGGCAATTAGCCTTCTTCATGTGTCATCCCGAGTGGCGCGTTGGGCGTATCTTGCATCATTCGTCATCACGTATGGCACTCCAGCCGCAAATCATATGCTGACCCGTATGCTCTAGAGAGACCTTGACC
>LOJH01016209.1:0-11011 GCA_001685095.1 Ellobius talpinus
CTCCTGGCCGCCCCTTTCGCCGGACCCCCGCCCTCCGATGGCTCGGATGGGGCTTGCGGGCGCCGTTGGACGCTGGTGGGGACTCGCTCTCGGTTTGGCCACCTTCTTCCCAGGTAAGGCGATCGCCTCTGCTTCTCACCCCTCATATCCCCCACCCAACCAGAGTCTCCTCGGGACTGGGAGCTGGATGACGGGCACGACTGGGTTGTAGGGAGCGAACGGAGCCAGAAAAGTTGGGTCACGCTTGGATGCGGGAGGGGCAGGAGGTGGCACCGTGGAGAAAGGGGTTGAGAAGCCGAACAGCCTGCCCTGCAGGGAAGCAATCGGATGCACGTCTCTATGTAGCAAGAAAGCACTTTCTCCGCTTAGTTCTTCACAAAAATAATAATATGTAATAGGGTTCTATTTATTTAATAACCAGTTCTCAGCTCGAGAAGCAGTTTGGAAACACTGAGTGTTACATAAATGCAAAATAATCACCGTAATCACGGGCTTGGGGTATGAGACAACAGCCCCAGGGGGAGGGCGTCAGTCTTGGAGCTGGTGGGCTGTGGGCTTGGAGGGTTGCAGGGGGGCTTCGTTTCTTTTGGGGGCCTCTTGTCAGACGGTTTCGGGCTCGCGGGAGGCCCCCTGTTGTCCCACATCGCCCCTCAGCGGGCGCTTGGAGCCGGCTCCTGCGGCACAAGCAGCTTCTTGCTCACCTGCGGTTCCTTTTCTGGAGGGTGAGGCCAGGCCGCCTTGGGATCGCAAACTCCCGGCCTTGCGCGGGACTGGGCTCCGCCTTGGAACCCCACTTCTAAAGCAGAGGGCTCCCCCAGGAGGAAGCTCCGTGGGCTTCATGCCAGCCAGGTGGCCGCATGACCCACTTTCCCGAGAGGCCCCGAAGGTGTCCCGCGAGTCTTTCCTCGAGGTGTGAGCTGCTGGCAGAAGAGGGGTTAACTCCGCGCCCGACCCTGAGGTGGCCCGTGGTGGCCCGTTCTGACGGATGGGGTGGGGGCGGAGGCTGGGACCGGCCCAGGCATATTGTGCTGGGGAATGAACTGGAAAATGCGTTTAGGAGGCAAATCCTACCGAGTCCCCTCGCCTGGATTTAACCCCTTGTGTCCCTGGGGAAGCAACTGGGCTGCCAGCAGGACACTAATTTGGGTCAAGGTGGGGGAAGCATCTCTCTAGCCACCCCCCCAACAAACCTGAGATGAGCTCTGGCCTTAGCAAGATGGGGCTTTGGGGGGCTAGGGGAAGCTTGACTAACTGGTGGTCGCCATCTGGGGTGGTAGAATAAGATGCTGGATTAAGAATATTGGCTTCACAGCCAGTG
Organism: Ellobius talpinus; assembly: GCA_001685095.1. NCBI lineage: Eukaryota > Metazoa > Chordata > Mammalia > Rodentia > Cricetidae > Ellobius > Ellobius talpinus. The sequence continues at coordinate 1,319 of LOJH01016209.1, forward strand.
TGATTCTGCAGGCTTGCCAGGCAGTTTGTTAGGAAGAGACTGGCCTGACTGGCCAGGTGTGGCTTGGATGCACTCCTGGAAGACAAGAGCCTGGCCTCATTTACTTCCTTTCCTGCCTCCTTCTGCCAGCCAGCTCACTGCTAGGGCACTGCACCTCTTCATCAGTGGTGGGTGCCAGGAAAGCGATTTGGGAAAGCAGGGGCTTGGGCAGTGTGGAGTACTCGCCCCTTGGGTGTCTCAGGAGGGGGCATTCCACACTGTTCACAGGAGCATGCCGAACCCTCTGCCAGTATGGTCTGGGGGTATGAGAGGTTTTCATCCACTTTCTTGCTGCTGATGTCAAGTGCAGTACGCACAGAAACTCAGCCTTTAGAATGTACCTGGTCAGCACAGGCTTAGGAGAACCTTTTAAATCCCTAACCCTTCCCAGAACCCAGAGCAAGGAGAACTTGCCAAGAGCCTTAAGGACTCCTAGCACACTAGGGGTTAACCTAGTCCTGGGATGGACAAAGGGCCAGAAGGTTTGAGGAAGGAAGCTCACCCCTCTCTGTTTGTTGCTCTATTTCTCTGTTTTGGGTTGGAGCATGGTTTGAAGCATGTTTAATTCCATCCTTGGGGGTTAGAGGCCCAGTGTGCTCCACCTACAAGACAGGGAGGTGACACTCACCTGGCTCAAAGCAGTTGCTCCCCCACCAAAAATCCAGCGAGAAGCTAGGATGCCCAGAAAGGAATCACAGCCCAGAGGTATTTAGTAGGTGCTCTGCCACTGATTGTGACTGGTGAATGGGTGCCGTGGAGGCAACCGAAGTTCCTGGGCTCACCTAGCTCCTAGATGGAGCCTGTCTGCTGCCCTGCTTGCTTTCTGAGGTCCGCTGTGACAGAAAGCAGGTCGGTATGACTACACTCAGTCTGATCCTCCGGCTGAGAAGGCTGGGAGGCCCAGCTGGCACCCCATCCCCACTGTGCAGCTTCCTCTCCCTTCCTTTGCTTCTTCCTGCTCTGGCCTTTCTCTGGGGATTTTCCAGTCTGCTGCTCTTTCCTGGGTTCTCCTGGGCTGCAACAGGGAACACTGTGGAAGTGGAGAGGAAGGAGCCCCCAGTGTATGTGATGACTCCTGACTTCATAACACAGCTGGTCTGGCTCTTGAAGTGTACAAAGAGAAGTATGCTTTTGTATGACAGACAGTACAGGTAGGGTAGAAAGGGCCCAGGACTTTGTTCCCGGGGATGACAGGTTCCTTCCAGGGTGCTCACTTAGAGGAGAGGGTCAGTGTTAGTTACCCACAGTGTTACCAGAAGAGGATGGGGTGGAGAAGCTGCCTGGGAAGTAAGTGTTCCACCTATACCACACCCTCTCTAATTGGCTTCCCCACACCTTTGGTCTAGAAAGAAACCCACACCCTAGGTGTCAAGCTCACCATGCAAAGACCTGTCAGGCCACAGCATTCGTTCCCTTTAGGTCGCCTGTGCACAGCACCCATTCCTGGTGCTTTCCTTTGAAGCCCCCCAAGCTAAGCTGTTGGGTGCTTTTCCTTTTGCCTGTTTCTCAAAGACCATGGTGGGCTTGGATTTACTGGGCCAGGCATTATAGCACCATCCATTCTCCTGGCCTGGGGTTTGCAGCGTCAAACACAGCCGTCTCCAGGCCTATTAGTCAGGTAGCCTTGTGGAGAGCATCTGAGTCAGATTCAAGGCCTAACCCTCAAGGCTGGAAGGAAGGCTGGATACTGCAGAGCTTGAGCCCAGCAGTCCTGGCCGAGTGGCCTAGAAGGTTTCTGAACCTGGACTAGTCCACGTAGCCAGTGGCTTCCTAAAGCAAGCTGGGACCAGTTGTAGGCTGCCAGTTCCTTCCTTGGCCACTTGGCTCTGCACAATGAGTTCACCTGGGCGATCGCCTGGGCTGCCTGGCCTGTGGGCTCAGCTGTAGGCTGCCAGCGTGGCTGTGCCCACAGCTGAGCTAGTGGGCTGGGTTGGAGGGCCAGAGGGTCAGCTCCCATTGCTGCATCTATGATGCTGCCATTGTTTAGCAGCTGACTAATGTTCATTGTTCAGCACAAATAGAAAACACCCAAGGGAGGTGTAACTGTAGTTTCTACTCTTCTGATGGTATCTTTCCTGGTTAGCTTGGCAAATTGAAAACCTCTCAACTGAGGAAGGGGCAGAGAGATGTCTGCATCACCTGTTGGGCTTTTTTTTTTTCCACCTTTAACTTTGAACAGTAGCCAGCACTCCAGGTAAGAATTGCTAACTTCTGTAGCAAGTTGTGGGACTTGGCCTCTAACACTCTGACAGGCTCGCCTTTGCTCCAGAGTGGGTGTGTATACACATGTGCATGGGGCTTTGTGTGATGATGTTGGTCACCTCCAATTCACTGTTACAAGCTCAGATCTGCAAGGACACTAGAATTAGTTAGTATCTGTATTCATATTTGTGATCACCATGGAACTGGAGCTGTAAGTACCAAATGCATGTTCACACATATCTGACTTTTTATGGCATCCGGATGGGTTGCATCAGTAGCTTTGAGCCTTGACAATGCCTGAGGGTGACTTTGGGAAGAGACCCAGAATTTGCTCTTAGCTAGCTTACTCCAGGAAAAACTGCTGGGTCCCAGGAAGCCTTGGTGCTGCTTTCTTGCTTCTCTGTCCTTGGCTTTCCCCTAAATCCTTACAGGGAGGAACACAAGACCTTGACAACACCTGGAAAGGCTTCTCTCTTCTTGTGAACCTTCTGTTGTCTCCTCAGCCATCAGCTGTAGCCGTAAAGGGCCTGGCCTACTCCATAGGCTCTCAAGATCCTGAAATGTCTGGAAGGGGCCAAGGGACATAGGTTTTCAGTTCCTCCTTAGATATCTTTGCTTCCTGCGTGGGCACTTAGGGAAAGGAATTTTGGGGAGTTAGGAACCACACAGTCCTTTTTCAAAGGTAGCGAATGAGAGCTTTGGTCCCTGTAAGAAGTGTGCAGAGCCAGGTGGGTGGCCAGGTCAGCAACATGAATGTACCTGATAGAATCCTAGGCTTGGGCAACAGGAGAGAGCCCATTTGTTAGAAAAGAAGGTAGCAGGAAGGGACAAGGAATAGGACACAGCAGTCTTGGGGGCTTAGCCTCCTCGCCCAAGCCTAGCACACAAGTATTCCCCTGGGCTGCCGACCCCACTCCATAGAGAACAAGCCCGCAGAGCCAACAGCAGATGTGCTGGCTGGGACAGGAGGTAACTTAAGATCTGAGCCAGATCACCTTGCAGAGGGAATGCCCTAAGCTGGAGATAACACCCCTGTATCCAGTTAACCCTTAAAGCTCCAAGTGCCTGGTGGAGCTAGAAGAAGAGAAAAATGAAGAAGTGTGAGACAAGATTCAGATACATTCTCAGAACCTTGACTCTTCCACAAGTAGAGGCAAACCCAGTGTAACAGAAGAGATCCAAGACAGACCCAGAGATCATGTGATAGCAGAGGGTAGGGTCTTGAGGGCAATTGGTAGGTAATCTTTATCCTGGGAAATGCAGAAGAGGAAGTTATAGGTTTTTATTCTCCAAGGTAGGGCATGAGAACTGTGCCTTTCTTGGGCTCTCAGTAGAGGGCAGAGAAGCAGGTCGCTTAGCTGTCCTTCTCCTGTAACCAGGTGTTCACCCCATCTCGGTGGCCCAGCTTAGTAAAACTGGCCAAGCCAGGCTGGAATCCCAGCTCTACTGATGACTAGTTGAGAAACCTTAGCAGAATCGCCGCATGAGCCTCAGGTTTCCTATCTGTAAAATGGAACTGAATGTTGCTATGATATCCAGTTTTTCAAGATGAGATGGAGAATGATGAAAGTGTTTAGCTTAAGGGCTAGCATGTGATAACACGAAGTAATGAAAAGCCCAGGTCCTCTCCCAATGTCTTTCCTCTGAATGGCCCTGCCCCTATTTGGGCATGATGTTGCAGCCACCTGGGAGCTGCTGGCACGGTGGGAGGACTCCGGTGGCCTGACTGGCTGAAGGTACCTGCCCAGGCCAGTCCTGTGGAGGCCGGGTACTACACAGGCAGCAGGTGCTGGGCAGCCTTTGTTCTGCAGCATGTTGCCCAGGGCTCTCTAGGCACCGGCTTCACTCCCTGGCTGCAGCCCAGCTGGGGCGCCATTGCCCATCTGGAGTGCTTGCAGAAGCAGCGGCCCAGGGCTGGCAGGGAGAGCCTGGGACTCTCTGCCCCCTGCTTTTCTTTAAACTTCTACATCTGAGGGGAGGGGAGATAACAGCTCTTGGTGAGGGGGTAGAGGCCAGGTAAAGAGGGTCCTTACTGGGGTTTTCTCCTACAGATTGAACACTTCCACTAAATTGTCATGAAAATAATGCAGATGGAGCCCGTGTGTGGTGGGTACCACTCTCCACTCGGAGCTTCAGCTAGAAGTTGCGTGAGCTGTGTTAGAATTAATATTGTTCCCTTTTCACAAAGAAAGTGGATCTTAGTTTGATGACTTGTTGCCTTCCCATGAGAGTGTGGCCATATTAGGCACCGGGCTTCTGGGGGGTGAATCCAGTAGACCACAAAGAAGGAACAAGCTGGGATGGGCACACAGAAGGGGTTGAGCCAGGTCACCATTGTCTCCATGATATAGTCCTTGGCTTTGTCAGCCACCACCAGCTGCCACCTTCCTGCCCTACAGCAGGTATGGCAGTTCCTGGAGGAGGTGAGGGGTAAGTGGAAAACATGGAGAAGAGTGCTTCTGGAGGTGACACAGAACCCAGGTTGGCACAGGATAAGCCTACCAGTGGAGCGGTGAAGGAGAGGGAGACAGGGAGCATCCTCCCCTGGAAATGTGGACTGAGACAAGGGCAGGGCCCTGAGGTGTGAGCGTGGAGCCCCAGGGTATGGGCATGCCAAGACAGGGTGTGGGCTTGGCTCAGGCAGAAAGCAGGAGCCCAGAAAGCATCATGGGGCGGATGGAGCACCCAAGAGAGGTTTGGGGGTACAATTTGGCACTTTGAGTCAACTCCCTTGCCCAGACAACCCCCGCCACCTCTAGCCTACACAGACCCCAAATCACTCTCAGTTTATGAGGAGTCTCATTACCCAGCCACAGACAATAAAACCTGCCTGACCACTCTGGCCCGATTCTCATTAGAGGACATTAGTTCTGCTGGCTCGTGGCTCCTTCGGGACCCAGCTGCAGGTGTGGTCCAGGAAGCAAAATGGGCCATTGGCCATGGGCACAAGAATGTCCCATTGAGAGACTGAGGTCAATCGATGGGCTTAAATGGAGGCCATCCCTCCAAAGTCCTGGAATGCTTGCACCGCAAAGCTGGAAGCCAGCTGGACTCTCAGTTCTGCCCCCTGCCTGTAAGGAGAAGACTCAGCTCCCTCCCAGGCTGTTCCCTGAAAGGAGCTGACTGTAGGCTGTACCATCATCATCCCATGGATGAGAGCCCTGGGGACAGGGACAGCATACCATCCCCACATGCAACTGGAGCAGAGATACAACCCGGGGTCCTCAGTGGCCTTGGACTAAATCTTGGCCTGTCTTTCCATCCAAAAGGCAGAGGATAGAGGACTAGAGACGCTGTGGCCAAAGCATTTTCCTCATCTCTAACTGGAGTTTCATCCAAGACTGAAAGAAAGAGCCAGCTCCTACCAAGGACCACCTAGTACACTTGGCAGGACATCCTGTCCCACCTGCTCCCTGGAGTTGGGTGCCTTGACCAGAGTTCTGTTCCCCAAAGATGGGGCTGTCTGTTTCATAGCAGGCTCTAGTGCCCACGAACAGCCAGCCTTATTCTGCCTGTACCCCGTGTTCCTGTCTTATAGTCTCACCTAAAACCCAGACCACCAGGACACCAGCATGGCTCCATAGCTGTCACCATGAAAAACAAACAAGATCCCTTTTGGTGCCTTATTGGGGAAATGCAGGCCAGACTCAAATAACTGGTGTGAGCACACTCAGGCTCCTGGGTCTGCCCTGCTCCCATAAGAGGGTCATGCAGGGCAGCCCACGCTTTGTCAGGTGAGCTGGTAGGACAGCCAGATGAGCCAGTGGAGACGGAAGCATGATCTCTTTGGGCAAACACAGTCAACTCTGCACTGAGGGAAGGGGGCAAGGGGCCAGTAATGGCTCCAGGGCATTCCCTGTAAGCCCCTTCAAGCCACTTCTGCTGTTTAAGTGACACTGGGATGGGGAGGTGGTTCCCCTCTCTGCCTCTGAGCCACACCTCAGGTGGTGCCCCCTCCCTGTCAGCTGCTAAGATGAATGTAAGAGAAGGTGCCTCAGGGTCAAGCCACTGCTATGAACTCTGGTGACAGTATCTCCTTGGTGAGGCGCTACTGCAGCTCCTGTCTTGCATCTGGCCCTGACTCCAGGCTCCCGTGTTCCCACACTCCCAGGATACACCCTAGAAGGACTCTTACAAGCTCCGGAGCCTATGATGGCTTCTCCTTCCCTGCAGTCGCTCAGTGCCCTCACCTGCACACTCCTCAGTTCAGGCCAAGTGTTTTCCCCACTCCAGTGCCTTTGCACCTTCCATTTCTGCACCTTATCCACTATTTCCTTTAAAGGCTAACTCTAAACACTAAATTTGAGCTAATAGCATCATGAAGCCTTCATGGTCCGCCCTCCGGCTGCGGATAACTTCTCTCATCAGCCTAGCTGTACCTCATTAGTGCCTCATCGTTATTTGAACCTGGGCTTTATCTTCTTCACAAGGCCATGAGTACCTCTTGGTTGCATTTTCTCATGGCCTAATGTGGAGCCAGCCCCATAATCGGCTAGGAGTGCCTGCTGCATGGATGGACAGGTGCATGAATAATAGTGATGGTGAAAGCAAAGTTGTATTCGGAGATCTTGGGTGCCAGACACAGTTGGCAGCATCATCTAATAACTTATGATCATCACAGATCACGTGGAATGTTCATGGTAGATGTGGTGTGCCAGCTTTCATGTCTGGAAGGATGAGACCCAGACAGGTTAGGTGACTTGCCCGTGGTCACTCAGCTGACGAGTAGCAGAGTCAGAGTTCGGGTCTAGGAAGTCAGACCTGGTGTCCATGATGCTTCCACTTGGCTGAGTTGCTTCTCTTGCAGGGCTTTGTGGCAAATGGTGGATGAACCTGTTTGCTAAGCATGGAGCATTTGCAAGATAGTACATTAAGAGTGGTTCAACTCTGTGCTTAGCATGCTACTGCTTACATCTGTGTCCCTTTGAGGATCACACATAGCCTGGTTCTGTGGTTGCATGGCCTGGGAGCATTGCGTCTTCAAGAGTCCTGGAGTTATGTGGTGTCCTTTAGCTATGTCAGAAGTTTTAGAAGAGCAATCAATATGTTCCTGGACCTCAGGAGTGTCCATTGGCTGTGCTGGAACAGAGTAGATACCATGTTATCCTTCCTTCCTCCCTGAGTCTACACATTACCAGGCCATTGTGGGAGCCTCCCACCATGCTCCACACAGACACAAGAAGCAGGGCAGTGACTTCTCTCTGTGAACTTCACAAAAGGTATCAAGGTATCCTAAGTGGGTCCTGAGCTCATCTTAGGCCTCTGGAAGGTTATATCCTTTGCTGTCTCCTAGGGATCCCAAAAGATGGAAAGGGAGGGGCCTCTGCAGGGGCGGATTTAGGGTGTTCACCTGTGTAGGAAGCTTTGATCTCTTGGGATGAAAGGACCAGTGCTTCCTCTGCCCCAGGGAGGCCAGGGACCAGGAGCTGGAGGGGGGCAGTGCATCCCCTGGGGCCTGGGATCCTCAGCCATGCTGTAGGTACAGCTAGGTAAAGAATTGGAGAAGAAGCCCAGCAGAGACAATCCTGGGAGTGAAAAACTCAGACCTTTCCCCAGGTTGTGGCTCGGGACTAACAGTGGCCTCTGCACAGGGCATGAATACGTTGCTCTCTCAGGGTCACCCAGAGCTAGAGCTTTTTCCTGGGCCCTCATGACCCTATAGGTCACCCAGTGGACTCTGGCCTCACAGCTCCACTGGCTTAATTGGGAAGTTAGCTGGGCTGAAGCAGAGTCATCTGATCGGTTCTGAAGCCAAAGAGAAATTCCTCCCAGACCCTCAGATTGTCCATGCTCCACTAGTTTGAATCATAATGCGGCCCCTGTGGCCCAAACACCGGCTGGAGCCATCCCAGACTGGAATCTACTTGAAAGTCCCTAGAAGAAGCAGACTTAGGATCTGCTTGGATCCTCCCCAAACCCAGGAATTGCCCAGTGATCACAAAGGGGCCCCCTATGCAAAAAAGGGTTTGCATCTATGGTGGCTGTATTGTACAGCTTCTCTGGGAGTCTCAGTTGGAGCACAGGCAGGGACAGGCATCTCCCAAGTGTAAATAAGATACTGACAGAGCAGCCACACTGTGCACGAGATGATTTTCTTATTACTGCCCTCCACCCCCGCCCTGAAGCGTCACCATCTCATTGGCCTAGATTGCTGCATCTCTCAGAATGATGGATGGGCCTTCTCTCCCTTCCCTTCAAGCCACAGCAAGACAGCAGCCCTGCTACCCAGATACCTCCTACACAGCCCCTTCCTAAATTTATTCTTTGTGTCTGTGGTGCCCAGAGAGTCATCAGTGTCCTGAACCAGCTGAGCACTGATTATCTCCGACGACTTGATGGATGGGCCTTTAGGGGAACTTAGGCTACAGACCCTACTTCCCTGCTCCCTCCTCTGTCCCTGCCACAGCACCCTTCCTATCCCTCCCAGGAGGCAGATTAATGGGCCTGGGTCTGCACTGAAGAGAAGCAGGGGTGATAAAGGAGAAGATGCAGTGACAATCCTTGGTGCCCACCTCACAGCGCTGCTGCTGCTGGGATAGCTGGGAATTCTCCATATCCACCCCGCCCCACACCCTGCATGGAAGCATCATTCCCAGGCAGTGCTTCTTACCATGTCCACGCCCTATCACTCCATTAACCCATCCCCTCAGCACTGTGGACACGGTTTGCGCTGTGGTAATAATCTGTGTGGTTTATGTGTCTCCTGTGTGTGTACTAGGGAGATTTATGATTGTGTGCACACATGAGGTCACATGAGATGTGTGTATGTGTCTGCTCCTAATTAGCTGCTCGACATCTTCATGGTCTTCATGGAGCGGGGGCTCTCACCAAGCTGCTGATGCTGGCTCAGAGTCTGGGTCCCAGAAGGTGAGAGGTAGCCCCTGACTACTGCTGCCTTCCCTAACCAATATCTGCTCTGCCCCCAGTGCCATGTAGAGACACTTGGAGGTCACTTGCAAATTTTTTTTTCTGTATGATCAGTAACAATGTGTTTCACTATTTTTCTTCTCAAGATTGAACCCACAAGTTATTTTGGTCATAAGATTTTACGAGTGACCTGTGCTGGCCTGTGAATGGATGCCATATGACCAGTAAACGTAGGTTCCCTTAACTGTTAAGTTTGGGTGGAGGCTTTGAAAGAGGAAGCAACTGAAAGCTGATAGAGAGCCTTATACCATGGGCCATCATTAGCTCTTCACCTATGGACCCTGAGCTTAGAGAAGGAAAATTCAGTCTCCAAAGGAGGGGTCCCTTCTAGCAGCAGTAACCTATCATATGGTCAAGATGTCCCTAGGGGCAAAGATGTGCCTTCCCTGCTACCACCTCAGGGGATCGCCTGGTGCCTCTTTGGGGCCATTTGGTCTTTCTTTCTTTCCTTTTTTCTTTCTTTTTTTTAAGTATTTATTTATTATGTATACAATACTCTGTCTGTGTATATGCCTGCAGGCCAGA
>LOJH01016209.1:11105-22978 GCA_001685095.1 Ellobius talpinus
TTCTGGGAATTGAACTCAGGATCTTTGGAAGAGCAGGCAATGCTCTTAACCTCTAAGCCACCTCTCAAGCCCCGGTCTCCTTTCTTAAGAAGTTGGAAGCCACGATTAAATGAGAGAGGCTCAAGATTCTGACTCCCATGTACTCCTGACCACCCTTGTGGTGCATTCCTACATTCTCTTGGAGATGGTGGCCAAGGACACAGCAGCAAACATAATGTCCTGGCCAGCAGAGGATGGCATCAGCCCTCTGCCCTCTGTCCTCACATACAGCATATGATACCTCAGGTGAATTCTCCCTTAAGCAAGAACACCCACAACACAAATGCCTGGGAGGCTGTGTAGACAGCTTGTTGCAGCCTGGTGGGTCATGTCAATGCTCATCTCCCTGAATCTTCCTGTTTAGAACTTAAGGATAGACGAGCTAGGTCAGGTTCTCCTTCACCCTTCAAGAAGAGCCCCTGCTTCCCTACCAGTCCCAGGACTAGAGAGAGCCTCCCAGCAGAACCGCAACTTAGGGAGTTTCCCTGTCCTGTCAAAGAGGGCAGAGCAGGTCGGTCAAAATTCTGGAGTCTCAGTATTGGAGGCAAAATCAAATAAAGTACTACCATGTTCACATCCTGAACCCCTTTACCCAAACCCCTTCCAGTTGGTAGAGCTTCCAGCTTCAGTGTGAACCTCTCTAGGGACAGGGAGCTCTCCACCCTCCTTGGAAGCTCTACATTCCCCATACAACTATACCAAGATCTGTGTCCTGATGCACCAGCTCCTTCACTGTCCTCTGAAATTGCCTGGGGCACATCTGATGCCCTTATCATCTGCTCAGAGAGGCCTCAAGCCACGGCTTTCTCCCCGACCCCATGTGCTTTGGTGGCCCAGCGTCACACACCTCGCCATCTCTGGTGCTGTCTTTGGAAACAATTTGTCTGGAGAGCTAGTAGCAGAAGTACTGCCCCAGACTGAACCCAGTGTACCAGAAGTAGACTGAGCAGCCTGGGATTTTGGCCTCAATTCTCAATTGACTGTGAGAGATCTAAGAGGAGGTGGAGTGGGCAGGCTGGCTTCACACCTCCCTCCATTGTCACCCCCATCCTCTAGCCCAGCCCTCACCCCTTCCCACCTCTGTTTTCTTTTGGATTAACTATAAATTGCAGTGGAAGATCGGCTTATCTCCAGTGGGAATTAAGGAATTAAGTTAGAGATGGGGAAAGGGGGATGGTGGAGGGAGCATATTGCAGAGGATCATGATGTGTGGGGCGGCCCTGAGGCTGCTTGGGGGCAGCCAGGGTGGTGGGATGGGACCCTTTCTGCCTATGTCTGTTACCTGGGAGGTTGCAGGGTGGGGGTGGGGCACACTGTTTGTGGGCTCCAAGGTTCCTGTGCCCTCCTGGGGACCAAATTTCTGACTGCTTTGGAGAGTCTGGTGACCCCATGGGGTGCCGCAGGTGGAGTGATCTCCCAGTAGCCTCTCCTGTTTTCTGGTGTTTCATGACCCAGTATGGGCAGCAGCTCTGGGGCATGTCACAACACAGGAAGGGCCAGACCCAGCATGTGGCAGGGTGGGGCGCTCACTTTTTGGCGCTGCAGGTGGAAGTTCAAGGGCAGAGGTAGTCTGACAGAACTGTCCTGGCACCCACACAGCCCCTGGGCTCCCAGTTCCCCAAAGCGAAGGCTGAGGGGGACGATCAGCTTTCCTCTACTTTCAGGGCCACTCAGAAGCCTTTTTGAGCATGCGAGGTGAGAGGTGAGGGGTCACCCAGGATCTACTCAACCTGCCTCCACCTTACCCAGCTCCTGCTTTCCTGAGACTAAGCTGTGTAGAGCCCACACCCCTGGCTACTCACTGATGCTTGCCATCACGCCTGTCATTAGTCCCCCTCTAGCAGAGACCGTGTCTGATAGTTCTTCCCTCCTCTCCTTCAGACTCACAGCCTGGTCCAAGCCTGAGTTTGGGGATGTAAGATGCTATCAGCAATCAGCCAAGCCAGCCATTGGAGAGGTTGAAATGAAGACTTGGACAGGGCTGAGGACCTCCCTGTTCACTCAGACAAGCTGGGGACCTGTCCCAAACAACTGTCAATCCTGGGTGTAGGAGTCATTGGATAGTAGCAGCCATCAGGGCACTGGAAGATAAGATCCAGACCACAAGTGGCCTAATTGCATGGGGTTGGGGTTGGGGGTTGGGGTTGTTCAACTTAGATGACAGAGCAAGCCTGAGCCTAAAGGTCTAGGCGTTTGGGTTAATCTTTGGCAACTCTGGTTAATAAATCATTGGCAGTTTTGTCCCCAAATTTCAGCCCCTAATCCTAGAGGTCTTTCTGGCTATGTCCAGGTCCCAGAAAAGAAGCCCCATCTGCTTGGTCCTGCCACTTCCCCCACCCCCATCCCAGACAAGAGCCTCCCATCAGGCTCCCATCCCCCAGTTGGTCTCTGGCATCCAGAATCAGCCTGCTGTGTAATCTCCAAGAGAGATTAGTGACCAGCCTTCCCTGCCCTCCCCCACAGGCTGTGGATGTCCCTAGATTCTTCCTGCTGGGAGGGCAGGCCACCCACAGAGGGTCTCCAGGTACCCTAGAGAGCAAGGCTGCCATTATATGTGGGCCCTTTGTGCAGCCCTATGGTGCCTGTAAGAGGAATGAGCCAACGGATTCTCCTCGGGCCGCTCCTTTGTGCCAGGTACTATGTGTCAAAAAGAAATGCTTTAAGCAACTAGAAACATGATTCGAGAGTTTATTCAGCTGGTCCATGTTGGGAGCACCTCAGACCATTTGCACCAGGTCCTGCCATTTAAGGTAAAAAAGAGCGGGGGAGTCACATGTTCTGGGGTTCTAGCATTTCTTCATTGACTACTGGAGCACTTGCTGGTTGGAGGTTGGCCAAGTTTCCCACCTCTGACTTATGATCTTGGGTCTAATCCTGGTGGTGGCCGTTAGAACAGTTTCCCTAGTTTACAAACCGGTCATCGGGACAGTGGCAGAAAGGGAAGCCAGAGAGAAAGGCCAGAGTTGAATGAAGCCAGGGCGCCAGGGTGGACTCCCCTACTCTCCCTCATATGCATACACAAAGTAGGGGTCTATCCTCAAGACAGGCGGGGTTCCCGGTCCCTGGGAGTTGTGCGGAACGTCAGAACTGCCTGAGTGGATAAAGAAACTGGGATGGAGACACAGAGAGCTGGCCTTCACGAGGGTGGGTCTAGAGGCTGCTCCAGGACAGTGAGATTGACATTGAGCCCCAAAGCCTCAGGAGACAGCCCCGGACAGCCCCAAGAGGACGACCTATGGGTGGAGGTGGGCATGGAGCCTTGGGAGGCCCTGGGGAAGGGTGAGGGCTAAAGAGAAACCCTCCACCTCTTAGTTCAGCCTGACCTGTGTGTAGTCCTGCACCCCAAAATCTTTACTCACCTGTCCCCCTCTGCCCAAGCTACTGTCCACCTTGGACTCTTCACGTTTGTGCCATTGGAACCCCCAGGTCTGTTGGCTGTCCATCCCTTTTTCCCCTTTCCTGCTGCAAGGCCTGGCACTGTCCTTGGGACACCTGAGCTCAGTACTGTTACTCTTCCCCAGGGTCTTTCCCCGTTTCCGAGCAGCCACTCATCATTGGCAGAATGAAGAGAAGTTTGAGCTTACCACTGTCCCACTGTGAAGCCCTCATGGGCTCTTCATTGCTGCCAACCTCAGTCCGTGCCCCATGATCTAGGCCATGCCTTTCAGCCTTAGCACTGCTCACTTGGAAGCCAGGCATCCTTTGGCATGGGCCACCGTGCACATGGAAGCATGTTTAGCGATTTCCCTGGCCTCTACTCACTAGAGGCCAGTAGCATCCATCCTTTTACCCCCTGTGTACTATGACAATAGATGTCTTCAAGCCAGGATTACAAGCCTGTAATCCCAGAATTTAGGGAAATGGGGGCAGAGGCAGGCAGATCACTGTGGGTTTGAGGTCAGCCTAGGCTACCTTGCCTCAGACAGACAAACAAACAAAACTAAAACAGAACAAACCACCAAAAACATTGCTGCGGTTCCCCCAGGCAGCACACTGAGCATCGCTGGTCTAGCCTTCTGCTGCAGCCAGGCATGTTTTTCCAGTGCTACTGTTCCATCCTGTTCCCGGGCCTTACTTCCTGCTGATGGCTGAGCCCCAGCCCTCACACATCTGCCTGTGAGACACCCAGTTTGTTCAGTGTGACTGTCTCCTCTCCCTTCCTCTAGGCCCTTTGCTCCTTAAGGAAGGCCTTCACACAGCCCAGCTCAGAGCCTCATAAGCAGCAGGTGCCTCATGAATGTATGCTAACGTGATGGGAGCCAGCTGGCTCTTCTCTGTGCCACTCCTGGCACCCTTTCTCACCCCGTAGCCAAGAGAGAACTTCGGATGCTCCGTTTTTCCTGACACCTCTAAACCCACCTCGCTTTTTCATAGCAAACAAAATTATCTTTTTCCCCCCGTTTGCTAAGTACTGGAGCACTGTAGCTGTGTGTGCCAAGCTGTGTGTGGCTGGGTGGCTTTGCAAGCGGGAACCGAGTGGTGGCATGTTTCTGTGTGTCAGATATTGGCGTGTTCGCATCAGAAGTGGTACCATTTGTACCAGACCTCGTCTAGGGGGTCTTTCCTCCCACTAATTGCGCTACACATCAATTCCACTCAAACGAATGTATTCCCCTGCAAGCTGCATTCTTTCCCAGCTTTGTTCTGGCCTCCCTGCCCGGCAAGCTCCTACTCACCCTTCAAAGCCCCGTGCATCATCTGCGTAGGTCCTCTCATCTCCAGTCGCCTTCTGCAGATCTATCATTTCCTCTGCGGCCACCGCACTTCGTGCACAGTCGGAACAAAGCAGCGCTCATATGTTATTAGTCCATTTGTCCTGTGTCTTTGAGGCCAGGGACTGTATCCGATCACAGGTGTATGTTTATATCTCTATTAGAAGGCTTTTGATGAGAGTCTTCCAAGATGTTAATTAAATAAATGGGAATAAATTGCTTATTTTGTTTCCAAAGCATTTTCTTTGTACCATGTTAAAAGTGTGTCTCCGTAATGACTTTGCTTAACCTTTCTGCACTGCTCTTGCGTGCTTCTGTTCGTGTAGATGTGTTTTCGGCACACAGGCGTGTTTGTATATATGTGTGTGCACGTATGCGTGTGTGCCTTCATTTTGATGCACTGAATTTAAAGATGAATCCCCCAGTGCGTTCCCCACAGCTGACATTTCCTCGACCTCCCTGTCCTGCATCTTTAAGGACTGAAGGCATGAGGGCAGGGGTTCCTGGCAGTGAGACACTCTGCCCAAGTCTCCCATCCATCCTAGGGGAGCCCTGGGTATGTGTGAGGTGGGTTGTGGGGCAGAGCCCTCCATGGCCCCATCAGATCACACCCCCTTTCCTATATATCTCTGCCCTGTTTAATTGGAATTTGGCTAGTAGAGACCATCTGTTCTATTCCATCCTGTTTCCATGACAACCAAGTGGCTTGAGACTGAGGTTTGTGGTGAGAGAAGTGGCCTGGGGGATGCTGGGAAAAAATAGCTAAGTCCTCCCCTCAACCTGCTCTGTCTCATCCCCTCGTCTTTGCCATGCCTTCACCTGCAAACTCGTGACATAAGAAATACCCCTGTCCTGGAGCTGGAGTTCCCTGGATCTGTCTGTCATCTCCCCAGCCCGTTCCTGGGCTTCTTGTGGCCTCTCACACACACTGCTCCCCCTCCCTCCACTTCCAATCATAAGTACTTTCCTTGCATGCACACTGGGGTGTGCAGGGCTGCCCTTGTCCTTCACCCTGGCAGAATGAGAGCCTGCAGCTTCTGCCACCTTCCAGGTACCTTTTCTGTCTCCCTGCCCACCCCACTTCAGAGTTTCCCTATGGTGGCTTCTCATCTCCCCACTCTGCAGTGTGAGGGTAACCCCAACTCCCACAAATGAACCACCTAAGGAGCAGGGCCTTTTACGTCCCCCACTGGGAAGTAGGTGTCTTCAGAGCATGGAGCCTGTGACTCAGTGTCCTATAGCAAAGGCCATTATTAGAAGGGGTCCTGGCTTCCTCTGAACCCCTCCCCACCTGCTTCAAGGAGCACCTTAGTCCCCTGCAGGTACAGTGGTGGGGATAACTCTGGCTCCAAGGAGACAGTGTGGCAATCTGAAGTCAGGTGACCCTTGGTCTCCCAGGAGCTCCGACAGGCCCCACACACTGGGATGTCAGGGGGTGTGGGATCCCTCCCATATCCAACAGCCAGATCTGCTTTCATGATGTTATTTTCTGCCCTAATTTCCTCATCTATAGCAAAGCCTTTCCGTGCCTGCTCTATTGCCAGGGGACTTGCCTGTCTTCAAAAATAAGTGGTGGAGCTTGTCAGGTAACCTGTTTATTATGCTGGTCCCAGACATCATGTGCGGGACATACATGAAACATTTACTACAACAGGGGCTGGTAATGTGGCTGGAGGTAGGGTCCTAGGGCCTTTCCAGTACCCTACCCAAGCAGAATCAGCTCTGGGCTTGGGAGGAAAGAAGGTGTCTCAGACCTTCACAGAGACCCTTCCTTCATGGCTGGCCTTTGAATAGTGCTCCCCACCACCCAACCTTCTTCATGTACTTTTAAAATTACAATATAATTGACATACCATAAAATTCACCCTTCTAAAGTATGCAACCCAATGGCGTTTATTATATTTGCTGAGTTGAGAAACCATCACCACCCTAGCATTCAGAACATCTGTACCCCCCTAGACCTGTCACCCCTTCTCCGCCCCTGCCCACACGCCCATTTAAACACATCACTCAAGTGAGACCAAACAGTGTGTGGCCTCTTCCACTTAGCACTCCCTCCACAAGCCTCGTCCTTAAGTGATTATGTGACGATTCTGCCCAGAGAGCCCTAATGGCACCGGGTGGCTCATAGGTAAGGTTTACAACCTTGTCTAATACAAGGACTACTTCTTACTTAGGGGCCTCCTGTAGATCAGGCTGGGATACACTATGTAGTGGAGGCTCTGTCTCCTTATCTTCCTGTCTCCACTTCCCAAATGTCAGCATCACAGTTGAGGAATCAGTGTTGAGTTGTGCTGGAGATTGAACCCAGGGACTCATGCGTGCTAGCTACACAGTTACCTCCCTTGAATCCTTCCCAACACTCTCCCCTCTGCCACGGATCCCGATGCCTTTCCCTCCACACACCTTTAAAGGTACTCTTCTCTTCTGTCCCCTCTTGCCTTCCTCTCTGATGAGATCCAACTAAAAGCCTCATCTTGGTTGTAGTACCTCCGTCACTCTCAGACAGCTTCCTCCCTCACTGTTGATTCAGACTTTACAGAACAAACAAAACCCAGCACTTGGCATGCAGTAATTGTTTGTTTTCATGCCTGGGACTCTTGTTAGCCTGAGTTTCCAAAGAAAAAGGAACTATCTCTGTCTTTCTCATTCTTCTGTCTTCTGGTGGTCATCACTATTGTTGTCTCCGCCTGTAACAAGAGGCACAGTGTAGGCACACAGCTTGTGGTCAGTAGTGTGTTATGAGGGAGCGAGGAACAAAGGACGGGGGAGGTAGCTTCTGTTGATATGTCCAGGTTGTCAGTAGTAAGTAGCATGGGAAATGGATTTGGAAAATTTGGCAGAGGTGGGAGCAGAATGGGGATGAACCACAAAGATGTGGTACAGTAACTTCCAGCCAGAAAGTCAATGGTGGGCCTAGGGGAAGGCAGTCCCTACAGATGGGAAACGGTGCAAAAACCCAGAAAGGGGAGGGGGCCAGTGCCTAAAATATGTTGGCATAGAGCCCAGCACAAGAGAAGAGCAGTGGTGAGCCTGGGCAGGTGGAGTGAGAGGTGCCAGCTGCTCTTCACACCTGCACCTGCTGGGAGCCTCCCCGTGTGACTCTTGTTGTCACACAGAACACCTGGAAAATGCAACGCAAGGGAAGAAGGCTTATTTTGGCTTACGGTTTGAGAGGATACAGTCCATCGTGGCAGGAAAGGCAGAATAGCAGCAAAAGATGACTGAGAACATCATAGCCACAGCCCCATTCAGGAAGAAGAGACTGACAACCTGAGGAGACACTGAGACCAGCTGGAACTACTTGCTTCCTCCTTTTTAGTCAGTCTTGGACGCCAGTCCATAGAGTGGGTTTTCTCACATCATTTAACTTAATTTAGAAAAAAAAAACCTGCTGACATGCCCAGAGGTTTAGCTCCTAGGTGATTTTAAATCCTGTCTAATTGACAATTGATATTACCCATCACACCCCTCATCCTTCAAGGTCACTTAAGGATGGTTCACTTGACACTTGACGGAGAGACTACTAGGATGCAAACAGTAGATGCTAATGCTTCTCCTCCTTCACCCATGTAGCTTTATATGGAAGAATTAAGGGGTTGGGACTCAATGGAGAGATAGCTCAGCAGGTAAGAGCACTTGCCAACTTGCTGTTCTTGCAGAGGACCTAAGTTCAGTTCCCAGCACCCATGCCAGGTCACTCACAACTGCAGGTAACTCCAGCTCCGCTCCAGAGGCTCCAATGACCTCTGACCTCCATGGCTGTGTGTACTCATATCGCACACCCACCCACGTGTGTACTCAAAAATAAGTTTTTAAAAATAGAATTGAGGGACAAGGGTTGATCTGAGGGCCAGGGGTCTGGCCCTCAGTTTCTTCTTCTGAAGTACTGACCAGCTGCCCACAGTGAGGCATTCCTATCATCCCAGCACTTAGGAGGCTAGGGCAGAAATATCAGGAGTTCAAGGCAAGCCTGAACTACTACTAAATAAATAAATAAATAAATAAATAATTTGTTTATTTTGTTGTGCCGCCAGCTCCAAAGGTTTTCATGAGGACTGAAAGAAATGGCGGAGACCAATGAACTGGGAGTGCCAGTGTTTGCCCTCAGGTGTGCCATGGACACCATTAACTGAATGGAAGTAGGCCACACCAAAGCCTCTGATGTCCTCTATCCTATTTCCAAAGGTTTAAAAGCCACCGTGGGGGCAGGCCCAGGCCGTGCATTTGAAACAGACTAGAGAGAAGCCCACGCTGTGATTTCTGGGTATAGGAGGAAATGGGTTTTTCTGTCCCTTCTGCTCCCCGGGCTCAGGTGTGGAGAGAGAGAGATGCAGAGCCCTGGATTGCAGGGTCTTCCTGGGCTATGCAAAGGCCTGGAGGCAGAAGTTCGCAAAGCCTAGAGATCTGCTTTTCCCTACTCTTTGACGCTGAAGTAGGGGTTGGCCCAAGGCCCACGTTACTGCCTTACAAGGGGGTTCAGTTCCCAAGAAAGGTGCCAAACTGACCCTCTGCCTTAACAGAAGCCCAGTCAGCAAATCACCTTTTAATCTGGGTGCGGGCCTGCTGGTGTGTGCCCAGTGGAAAGGAGAACTTCCCCTGGAGTGAAAGTTACTTGATCTCGAAGTGTCTGGGAAAGTGTAAGGAGAGGGAGGAGTGTGGCCAGGCTTCAGATCCTGGGGGGAGGCCACCCCAGAAGGCTCTTCTCTGTGTGACAGCTGACCCGAGGGCATTGTTTATGAGTGTGCCCCCACTCCCACCCCGTTCCTCCTCCCTCAGGCCAGGATGGGCGAGACAGCTTGTCTGCAGGGAGAGGGAGTGGGCTGCCAGCTGTCACCTGCACAGGTGGGAGAGGTTGGCTATGAAGAGCTGGAGGCCTCCTCACGCCTTGCTCCACCATCAGGCCTTGAGGCTTCCATGAAGTGTCCTGGCTGGTACAGTAGCTGAGTGCAGCTCTCTGCCTCCATTCCCTCCAGATTTATTCCCAGCAGTTTATTGGTGATCTGGGGAAAACAAGCCAGATCAGATACCTCCTCCATGTGTCCCCCAGGGCCTCCCATCTCCCTCTGTCTAGGCCCTGTGTCATGGGACTCCTGTGTTTCTCACCTCAACAGCACAGGCCAAAAATTCCAGCCCTCTTGCCTCAGGGCCTTTGCACCTTCTGCTCTCTGCTGGAATGTGGCTCTCCCCAGTAAATACTTGTCATAGTTGCTGTTCTGTTCAAATGTGACAGCTAGGGCCTTCTGCATGTGGGCTCTAGAAGGTCAGTGAGAAACCTAGACACTGCCTCTCATTTCTTGTCTTTTCCATCATTAGCATCCAAGCTTCCCAGGAACAGAGAATTTTCATGGTTTATCTAGTGCTAGATCCCTGGACCTGATAGGATCCTGTGATAACAGTACTATTTTACTGAGGACCTGATAGGAACCTGTGATAACAGTACTATTTTACTGAGCAGACACTCCAGAGGGAAGCCCCTGCCAGTGCCTTTGCACACACTGACCCTCCTGTGCATGGTCATGTTGCAAACACGTGCACATATCTTCTGCTCACCTGGGTGGGCTCCAGGAAATTGCCCCTGATGTCCACATGGCCACAGTGAGCTTCCTGTTGCTTTCCTGAGTCTTCTATTTGTCCCATTTGTCCCAGAGTATCTTGAGGTACTTTGGGAGTAGAGGGGTCTCTGCTCCTCCAAGGAGGAGAGAACTCACTCTGAGCCCTCCTGATGTTAGTCCAATAGTTACAGATGGACACAGGACCTGGAAGGGTCTAGGAATCTCTCCCTATGCTAGAACCAAGGAGTTTAGTCCGTGGCCTCTGTCCCCATTCGCCCTCCCTCCTGAAGTCCTCCCCATCTGACTACATCCCAGGGAACTCTGAGGCTGTCGCAGAAGGCCAGAGGAAGGAGGAAGACAGGCTGACTCTCAGGTGAAAGGTCAGAAAAATGGTACAATGGATAAATGCCCTTAGTGAGCCACCTACCAGAGGTGGCTCCTTCCAGCCTGAAGAGCTATGTCCCCTGGATGTTTGGGCAGGAACCCTACAAGGAGAGCTGACTGGAAGAGAGGAAAGCCCAGTAAGTGTGTGATTTGAGCTGCTGTGGAAAGTCAGGGGTAAGGAAGGCTGATCACGCCTTCACGTGACAAGCGCCTGTATGTGCTGTCCCACGCACACACTCCACTCGCTGGGCAGGCCTTGCAGGTTCTACGATCAGTCCTTTGAGGCTCTTAGTGTTTGAGGACACCAGGGTACTTTAGTGATAAGCCAGATGGTAGACATCCAGGGTGGGAATCAACGGGAAGTGGTTTGCTATCACCCTGGCTGTCCTCTGGCCTTGTAGCTCCTAAGAGGTTCTTGGGATTTTCTCTCCCATGCTCTGTGCACAGCAGATGTATGTGAGTCTGTCACACATTCCTACCTCTTGTCAAAGTGTTAACAAACTAACAAGCAAGTTACACAAGAGTGAGGGCCAAGACTTTTTGTGGCCTCTGGAGATGCCTCCCTCCTCTTGTGTAAGGCCTTTACTTAGCTGTCCCTTTGGTATGCTCAGGAGCCCTTTGTGACAGCTGGGGCCTTCTGCATGTGGGCTCTAGAGGGTCAGTCAAAGAAACCTAAGGCCAAAACTCTACTGAAACTAAGCCCCAGTCCTTTCCACGGGGGCTGGAGAATCAGTAGGATGCCCTGGCCTCCTGGTCATGCGGCTCATCAGTCAGCTCTTTACCATGGATCTCCCATGTGAACACCCTGGCAGCCTCCAAGCACCCACTGTTAGCATGGAAGGACCATGTGTGTTAATGAGACTCGTGGGCATTACTTAGCATGTGCTTCGAGTCAGGGTCAGCTTCCTAGACTCAGCTTATGGAAAGTCATTTGATCTTTCAGAGCCAGCAGGATGTCTCAGCAGGTAGAGGTGCCCACCACCAAGCCTAAGGACCTAGCTTTAATCTCCATGTGGTAGACAGAAAACTGACTCCTACAAGGAATTCTCTGACCTCCATATGTGCCATGGCACACAGCAACCTATACAAATGTGCACACAAAATAAATAAAAATGTGTAGTGATGAGGAGAGCAGGCCTGCTTTTTGTCCCGCCCGGCTCCCGCATGGCTAGCTTAGCCCCGG
>LOJH01016210.1:15309-25853 GCA_001685095.1 Ellobius talpinus
CCCAGTCGGAAACAGCAGCATAGAGAGGGAGCAGGGCCTTCCCAGTCAGAAACAACAGCATAGAGAGGGAGCAGGGCCTTCCCAGTCAGAAACAGCAGCACGCTGAAGAACCTCAAGGAGGGCACAGGAGCTGTGGACGCGGTACCATCGTGCTGGCTTTGAGGTGTGAAGGACCAACATCCCAGTGGTCTTGGGCCACTTGGGTCATATTGCTGCCATGATGACTTCCAGAGGGAGGAACAAACTGACTTCTGTCACTGAAGTCCTAGAGCAACAGTGACATAGGACAGATGATAGGTGCTCAGCGGGTGCTGTTGTGTTCAGTGACGACCCGTGATGGGCCTGGCTCAAGGGAGTGATGGCTGGTCACTAGGCTAAAGATGAGCTTCTCTTTAGGGATTTGTTCTAACAGTGCTTATACTACAAGAAAGGTTTTACTACAGACTGGTAGGAATCAACTTTCATTTAATATATAATATGCACCAATAAGTAGAAACATATTTACAATGTTAAATAGCCAACGTTAAAAACAAAGCATTTGTAACAATGAAAAAGGAGCAAACGTATGTACAAAAAACCCTAAGTCTAAGCTATTAGAGTAACCCATTCCACAGAGGGGAAAAGGTAAGAGCGCAACAGCCTCTCTCTTCACGATCACAGTTCCACCTCCTTGCGGATGTCGTCACAGGATCCTGCAACACAGTAAACCTGAATCTGAGGATGGGATGTCCCTTGGAGCAGAGGACGGGCAGACCGAATCCCACACACTGCCTTCACTGGACACCATTGGCTCTGATGAGAGTGGTAGGTACCATGACCTACCCTCCCTCTCCACGACCCTTTCCCTCTCTATGGTCCATCCTGAGACCCCCAAGGTAAACAAGAACAGCTGCCTGGTTCGTGTTTATCTTTTTGTGCCTGATTGTCATGCAACACCACCTTGCCTATCCTATGACTTTCCGAACCCATAGGTACTAGAACTGGAGATCGAGGGCAGAGCGCAAATGAGGCCTGGGTTCTACTTCTAACATCACCAAACAAAGAAAAGGAAACTGAGGCTGGGCTAGGAAAGAGGGCGAGGAGCATGGAAATTAAGCGCATTCTAAAGTTCAAGGACTACAAGCATATGCACGAGACCAGTACCCACCACGGCAAAGTCAGAAGGTGTGGGAAGGGGGATGGAGAAGAGCAACAGGAAAGAGTTGATAAGAAAATCCAAGAGACACAAATAAGAGCTACATACGAACGGCTGCCTCTGCCTTCTCCTCCGTGGCATCAGAGAGACATGCTTCTGCGTGCACCAGGGCAGTGACGGTGATGGAGTGGCCTTGGAGAAAGGAGGAGGGAGTTCAAGTCTAGGGTGAGGATCTGGGCCACTGCTTCACTTCCTCAGACTTCAGTTTCCATCCCTCTGCTCCTGTCTTGGGGTCTTGTTTCCTTACCTGACCACCAAGAACAGGGTCTGGGGATCTTTTTCTAGCCCAGACTTTACCATAATAAGGACAGTGCCTGTGTTCTCCTGTTTTTTCCTAGAGGCCGCCACAGTCTCCATGACTCTTTGTGCACGGCAGTGACCTCCCTCCTTGTGTGCTGCCTCATTACACCCGTGTCCTTCTCCATCATTGCTGCTAGTTTTCTCTCTCCTCCTTAACCTTGCTCCCATAGACTTCTCCAATATGGGGAGACTGGAGGAGAGAGCAAGAGGGCATTGTCACCTCCCTAACTACTCAATTTAACTTGGCCTTTATACATGAGTGCTTGTCTTAAGCAATAGAATGACAACCCAACAGACAGGTTGATAAATATTCTGGACCTGTGATGACCCAGGGGACTTGGTGGACATTGGAACGTCACAACAATCCTGTTGCTGATAAGATACAACGAAACACCAATTGGCGGGCTGCACAAAAGGGCCAAATCCCCCTTGTTCTGCATCTTACAGGAAGCAGATGAGCAGTGACCTAAAGAAAAGGGGCCAGGCAGTTTTTCCACTGCACTGAGAAGGTAACTAGCAGGTCTGAGCACAAGGAACAAGGACTAGGAGATGGAGGACACTGTGTGGAGCAGAAGAACTGGACAGGATACAGGCCCCTTGAACCTGCTGGACAGAGCCTCTCTCCTGAGCCTGTGCATTCCCAGGCAAGGCTGGTGGCAGGCTGAGGGCCTGTGTGTGCTGCCCCTTCCCGTGTGTGCTCTTTTACTTCAGCCTAGCTTCAGAGAGGCTCAGGGGGCCACTGGACACAGGAGTCCCTTTTGGAAATATCTTCAGGGTTCGCTCCCGCTCCCACAATATGGGAAATGGAGTCAGAGTGGAGGCGAGATGTAACTGAAGATAAACTCACCAGCCTTCTCCAGGACCCAGGAGCAGGCACTGGTCTCCCAGTGGCCTGGTTTAGAACTCCTCCCTCCCAGGAGTGTTCATAAAAATAGGTGTGCGGTAAGAAGGCCGAGCAGAGAATGGCTGACATGCTGAGCCTGACAGAGTAGGGAAGAAGGTGGACTTCTCACCCACCACCCATGTTGTGCCCAAGAGTGAGACCTGTGTCTCTAGATCCCTTCAACTGTGGGCCAACATAAATCGCAAACCCAATGTCTCATGCACAATCTCCAGCAGATGGCCCACAATCACTGTCAACAGTAGAGGTGTCTGACACAGAACCACGGGAAGTGGGGCTTGTGGAGACAGTTACTGTCACCTAGAAAAGGAAAAAGGGTACTCCAACAGCGAGCTCTGATCCTTGAGTCATAAACAAGGGAGGAGGTAGGCATCTCTGCTGTCTGGTTCTGTTCCCTGCCTATGCATACTCTTCCCACTCCCCAGAGCAGCATACACCCCGCGCCTCCCAGGAACCCTTTCCCATACAGCTCGACCCCAAGAGGTTACACACCTTCAAAGTCTTCTTCATCGCTGCTCCAGTCCCACTGTCTGTGGACATTCCAACCTGCAGAGATGTGAACACCAGTAAGACAGTCAGCGTTCAGTCTTCCTTCCCAGTCCTCTGTGTCTTGTAGCGACGGTGGGGTACGGCTTGGAGGAATGGTGTGCCCTCCAGTGTCGAGTGCAGTGGTACAGAGAGAAGGCAAACCCTTTTGGGAAGGGCCTCAGGCGGAAGCCTGCAGGCTGGCTCAGAAGGTAAAGAAAGGTGCTGCTGCCAAGCCTGGTGACTTGAGTTTGATCTTGGGAACCCACGTGGTGCAAGGGGAAAATTGACTCCCATGAGTTGCCGTCTGACCTCCACACGTGTGTTACAGCACAGGCTCACCCACTCCCACACACAGTCACACACAGTAAATAAATAATGTCACGAGTAGGCTGTCAGGCCACCGTGCTTTGCTCCTCTCAGAGTGGTGGACTGTTAAACAGAGAAGGCTTGAATCCCTTGTACTTCACGCCTCACCTTTACAACCCCGTTATTTCGTATGGGCAAGTGTTGTGGTGAGTCACGAGGATGTTCACAGAAGTCATCAGATACCATTGCCATGCAAGAACAGTGAACTAAACTTCCCTCTGTACAGTATGGAGGTCAAACGTTTTGTGGTCGTCATGGGAAACTGATTAATAGCCGATTATGGCCCTATTCTCTGGATTCTCAGACACCTTCTGACTTCTGTGGACTCTGAGGCCTCCAGAATGAGCCTGGAAGGTCTTATAAGCCTTCAGGTGGATCAGATTTCAATACTCCTTACCCCATACAGCCGCTACTTCCAAACATATCAAGCTCTCCCCTCCATGGTGTGGGTGTATATGTGTGTGTGTGCGTGTGTGTGTGTGTGTGTGTGCGTTGAAGTCTCTAAGGTCAGAGAATAGAACATAGGCAAAGTGCCCATGAGATGGTTTTATTCTCCTGCATTATAAACTTATGTCCATTGGAGACATAAGCTGCAGCTACAGGGCTGGGATTCTCAATGTTTGTGTATTTGAATTAAAATAATTTGGATAATGTATTGGTTTAGTGGCTATGATGTTGGGTGGCAAAGAGAGGGGCAAGATGAGGAGATACGACTCCCCCTACCCTTCATGATCTCTTGAGTAATTCGCTGACCCAGCTCAGCATGCATTACAAGGCTCACTGGGCACATACTAAAAAAATAGATATTCTGTCCTCTAGATACTAAATGAGTTTAATTAACTTCAAGGTCCAGCTGGACTCCAGCAAGGCCCAGAACATCCTATTCAGAAGAAATGAGAGCACTGGAAAGAGAAGGGGCAAGGTGTTCGCTCCAGGAACCATCCTCCCCCGACTCCTGAGCTGGTCATAGTCAGTGGACATTTGAACCTGTGTAGGGCACAGCAGGCTGAATGAGCTGAGGATGAAGCTTTCAGCTTTCCATATGTGAGCAGCATCCTGGCTCAGGTGATGCTAATGTGTATGGTAGTTGTCTATGGCTGAGCCAACGGAGGAGAATTCTGTTCCTGCTGTCAGAGTCGTGGCCAGACTGTCTGTCCGTATGAAGGGGAGAACACCCATAGCATTTGGAAGTGGCGATGTAAAAATGTAGCAGGCTTCCAAAGTTATCTTCTGAGGGCCATGCCTGGGAGCTAATGGAATAGCCTGGAGCATGGGGTCCTGCCCATCAACATACTGTTTGTCCTCGAGTGGAATCATGCCTTCGTGCCCCTACCCTCCCTGAAAGGAGAATGCCTTTCAGTTGTACGGGCGTGCCCTTGGAGGCTCCATCCAGTTTCAGTGTGCCAGATAACAGCCAGACAACAGTCCACCAGCAGTGTTGACACGAGGACCCAATTGGAAGGTGACTTCCTGTGGCAAGTGAGCCATAGAAGCTGTCCCTGTCCTGACCACGGGGAGCTTAGGCTCAGAGAATTCCAAAGCCATGGAACAAATCTACTCCTGTTAAGAAACACCTGGTGTACTGGAGAGATGGCTCAGTGGTTAAGAGCATTGGCTGCTCTTCCAGAGGACCCTGCTTCAGTTCCCAGCACCCACACAATGGCTCATACATTCTAGGAGATCTAAGACTCTCTGAGGGCCTGCCTCTATGGGTACTGTATGTATCTAGTAAATTGGCATACATTCAGCAAAACACCAATACATATAAAAACAAAATTGAAGAAAAAATAAACCTGAGTTTTTCATGAATGATGGCTGCACCAAGCGTGTTATTGCTGGCTAATGCAAAATTGTCCCCTACTGAGGAAAGTAATATATGAGGACTAAGCTGCTATGGAATCTTTGTGTCGTTTGTCGCTCCCTTAAGATTCCATTAACGTATATCTATGCTGTGCCACATGTCTGTGCTCTCACGATCACACCGTGATAGCATTAGAAACAACATCTGCTAGAAAGCAATTTCTAAGTTTCTGTGTTCTACACAGACGCAATCAACCTACTAGGGCTTTTGATGGATTCTTCTGACCTTCTGTGATGATTGAAGTGATCCCTCACGGTCTCCAGGGTGACTAGGAGGAGAGGGAGGCTCTGTCAGTACCCTACCACTGCTGCTTGTGGATAATTCAGTGGATAGACATGGGGCAAAGACAGAAGGCGAAAGACAGGAGCAGGAGGGGATAGGAGGGGGGAACTTAGCTCTCCAGCTGAAGGCATCCTAGCATGTAAAACTGTCCAAATGGGATGAACATGAAGCATATACTGGGCCCCAGGGACCGAGTCCCATGTCTCTTCTGTCCAGTAAGAAGCTGACCTCACTGCCATTATCTTCTTGGTAACTTGGTTGCATGCCTTTAATACTAGCACTCAGGAGGCAGAGACAGGTAAATCTGTGTGTTTGAGGCCAGGCTAGTTTACACTAGTTTCAAGCTAGCCAGGACTATAAAGCAGTAACTCAAAAAAAAAGTGACCTTTGCTAGGAGAATGGGTTTAATTCTAGACAAATGCTCTTGTTGTTGATTCTCTTTGAGATGTTTTGTAACTATGGGAACAGTGCAAGGCTGTCATTTCCAGATAGCCTTTTCAGAGGCGTGGTCCTTTTCCTTGTCTTCCTTTTGTAAAGAAGGTTCAGTGGCACCCATGGGGTTGGCGGCTGGCCAGCTCACACGAGACTCCCACGGCAAGACATTCAGCTCCATTAGCATGTGGTGTCTCCACTTCCCGTCACAGGAAGAGCACAGGTGTGCGACAAGGGAGCGGGACTCAAGAGTCACAGCCAGGTGGGACGTTTTGTTACACGGTCTTTTAAATATGCTTGCTAGGGAATTTGAGTGTCTCTAAGTATTTAGATGATAATCTCGTTAAATATAGTCAAATAATCCCATGGTGCTTATCTGCTATGAGTAAGGGGCGAGGAAGACCTAACACAGCCTTGACAGGCATTGACTTACACTGGTACAGGTACCTCACCTATCCATGGGGGCTATTCGAATTTCACATTAATGACTTACGTGTATGCTTTTTGTTTGTTTGTTTTTGTTTTTTTGAGACAGGGTTTCTTTGTGTAGCCTTGGCTATCTTAGAACTAGCTCTGTAGACCAGGCCGACCTTGAACTCAGAGGTGATTCACCTGCCCTTCGCCTCCCAAATGCTGGGATTAAAGGCATGTGCCCCCACTGCCCGGCCTCCGTGTGAGCTTTTAAATGCAGCCTGGATTGTGTGAGCACTGTGGCTGCCTTCCACTGATGGGCACTGTTGGGAACTCTTAGGATGAAATCGCACCAGGTGTTTGCCTGAGCTGAAATACCCTGGCATGGTGACTGTGGATCCCGTGGCTGGGACTAGAATATGGGTCTGTAGCTCGGAACACCAACCTTGGGACTCATGCCCAGCTGCTCATTTGCCTGTGATCATACAGATCCATGAGCCTGGACCAGTCAACTCTGCAGTGTCTCTGCATATGTGAAACTGATCTTGATGTTAAGCTATGCTTGGGTTGAAGGAATAAAATGTTACAGGAAGTGTGGACTTCATTTTTGTTTCATTTTGTTTTGGAGTGTGGGGGTTTAGTCCACCCTGACTCATGCATTGAACCTCCCAACCTTTATGTACACAAATCCACACTACCAGAATAATAATCTTGCTGCTTCCAACAGCTGCAGACGATCCTAACTTTCCATTGGATCACCAGCTCTGTTCACTATGGCCCATTTCTCCTTTCAACTGGGAACCGGAATCAGGATGGATTTCTCAACAAAAACAGGCAAGGAAATCTATCCCTCTTGAGTAGTTAAACTGACCCTCAGCATAGGAATGTGGAACACTTACTGTTTTCCTTGACTGAGGGTTCCACCTGTGGCCACAGAAAGAAAAATGATATGAGGGTCAGATCATGCCAGTCCTGTTTGCTCAGGTCTCTTGTTCACTATGGTAGGCTTAGAAAACTGGATGGGGAACAGGGTCTAGGCAGTGTCCTAAAATTTAGACAGCACTCGAGGAAGACAAGGCGCCAGCCTCCAGCTGGGAGCTGATATACTCTAATACTTATGAACTCACATGCCAGTTGGCAATGGACTTACACTTGACATTTCTCCACAAAGGGGATTTTGCGTGTAGAGTTTAATGTCTGCACTTGATTCCCAAAGAAAGAGATAAGTAAAACAACAGACAAAGAGGGACCAATCTTACCTTCCGGATAGACAGTTCCTCCTCCTCTTCTGGGAAGTCACAGGGGACCACCTCCATTATGACCCTGTTGGAAACTGGTAGGAAGCAGGGGACTGTCCTTACTGATGAAAGGGCACTGGCCTTACTGATGAAAGATCAAAACCTTGTGTGGTGTGGACACAGAGCTAGGGGGTGGAGGTGGCCCTGCTGACATGCAGTTTCTGCTGCTGCTGGGACATGCTCCTTAGTGGGTGAAAGGAGAAAAGGGAGTGAACCCAGAAGGAGATGAAAGACACCAGCAAGGATGGCAGAGGGACCAAACTGAATGCCTTGCCAAAGAGGAAAGTTTCACTAACCCTTAAACAGTACTGACTGGCCCAGCAAGACCAAAAACTATGATGCAGTTAAATGGAACATTATGCTTTCATCAAATTATGTCACTGAAAAACATGCTAAAACTCAGCTGTGGTGAGGCACACAAGTAATCTCAGCACTTGAGAAGCTGAGGCAGGAGCATACCTGGAGGTTAGAGGCCAACCCAGGGTACCTACTGCTAGAAACTGGTGATCATTTCTGAGGTTACTAGTGACTGACCGAATGTATATTTGCATACATTGAATACAGAAATGCATGACCTAGCACAGCTACAGTTTCCTCTGAAATGTAGGACCTCAACTACTTAGAGTCATTAATTCAAGGACTGAATTTCCACAGACCATCATTGGGATGTGTGGGCTCCACCCTGCTGGGTGGCCACAAGCGGGTCCTTGTCCCATGGACAAAATGCCTCCTCCTTTGAGGAATGTCATCTTCGTCTGGGATGCAACAACCTAGGAGATACAGAGGTTGAAGACATCTGTTGACATCTTACATTGACTAAATTTTAATAATTATTTACAGTCAAACACTGTCTGTACTGACATATAACAACTGCATATCATGAGGCAAGTCTGTTTTGAAGTATGTGCTTCTCATCCAACAATAGTGTTTTCAGCATTACTTACACATTACTATTTGCGATGAACGTAGATTCTATAATTTGGGGGCAACGTGGGATAGAACTGGAGGACATCATGTTGAGTGAATAGGCCAGGTACAGAAAAGACTGTTCCATCTCACATTTGGGATATTAAGAAATGAATCACCAGGCAATGGTGGCACATGTCTTTAATCCCATCACTCAGGAGGCAGAGACAGGTATATCTCCATGAGTTCAAGGCCAGCCTTGTCTATAGAGTGAGTTTCAGAACAGCCAGGGCTACACCGAGAAATCCTGTCTTGAAAACACATAAAACAAAGAGCAAAAACAAGACAAAGCAAACCAAAACTAACAATGAATCTCCAAGGAGGTGAGAATAGACCTGTGGTTGGCACTGAGACGGTCATGTTACAGGTGATCTTTAGGAATATGTTAGTTAAAAAAATGTGTGTGTGTGTGTGTGTGTGTGTGTGTGTGTGTGTACAGAAAAGGGTGTTGAATCATATGGAGCTGGAATTGGAGGTGTTTGTGAACTGCTTGATGTGTTGCTGAGAACCAAACCCAAGGACATAAGGTGCTCCTAACTGCTGAACCATTCCCCAGTCCGAGTTCTGGAGTTTTCTTGGACAGTCTGTGACTGCCCTTAACAAAAAGCACCAATTAGGACGTTAAGATGATTGACATTCGGAGTTATTGCTGAAAGTTGGGTCTTAATTTCTGTCATTTTGTTGATTTTGTGGTGTTTCATTGGGCTTCTTTTAAATTACTGTCTCAGAGTTGTTTGTGTGGCTCTGTGGCCCCTTGGGTGTGTTTATCCTTTTCTCTAGTGCTTCCAGTGTCCTCTGGAAAACAGATTAATTTCTTAATATCCGAAGTCCTGGTGATTCATTTCTTAATATTCCAAGTCCTCTGTAGAGCTGACTTAGTGGTCATAAATTCCTATATTCTGTTCTGTTTTCCTGATCATAGTTTTTGTTTTTTGTTCAATTTTAATAGATAGTTTTGCTGGGTATAACAGTCCTGGTGGCAGTTGTGGTCTTTAAGATTGAATACATTTCTCCAGGTGCTCTGGCTTCAAAGTTTCTATTGTATAATCAGCCGTTTCTCTACTGTGCCTGCCTTTATAAATTACTTGGCCCTTTTCTCTGGCAGTTTCCAATAGTCTTTCTTTGTTCTGTATTTTAACTATAATATGCTATGGAGAAGTTTCCTTTTTGGCCTTGTCTGTGTGGTATCCTGCAGTCCCATGGTACCTTAAGCATCAGGGGCGCAGTGGAGGAAACTGGTATGTACCCGTGTCATGTGGCTACTGGAAGAAGGCTTGTCAGAGAATGAGCAGCAACTACACCTCCTACTCCTCCCAGGTCCAACAAGGCCAGAAACAGAGTGGAAATGTCTTAATCACAACCTGAATGATAACCAAGCCCTCTATGCCTCCACCATTAAGTAACGACTTCATTGAACTCGGGGCATTGTCTTAGCAGCTCCCAGACACCTTGAAATCCCACTATATTTTCTTCCAACAACTCTGGAATCTAGGTGTTGTAATCTAACATTGACTCTGAGCACCTCTCTCTCTCTCTCTCTCTCTCTCTTTCATATGTGTGTGCACCTGTATGCCATGGTATGTGTACAGAAGTCAAATGCCAGTTTCTAGTGTCATACCTTATAGGAGGAGGGCCTGCTTGTTAGTTCCGGCCACCTGGCTAGCTTAGCCCCTAAATAACCACAGAGAAACTGTATTAATTAAATTGCTGCTTGGCCCATTAGCTCTAGTCTCTTATTGGCTAACTCTCACATCTTGATTTAACCCATTTTTATTAATCTGTATATCGCCACATTGCAGTGGCTTACCGGCAAAGCACGTCTATCTCTGGCGGTGGATCCATGGCATCTCTCTGACTCTCTTTCCTTCTCCCAGCATTCAGTTCTGTCTTCCCACATACCTAAGTTCTGCCCTATCAACAGGCCAAGGCAGTTTCTTTCTTTTTTTTTAATGATTTTTATTGAGCTCTACATTTTTCTCTGCTCCACTCCCTGCCTCTCCTCTC
>LOJH01016211.1:0-22975 GCA_001685095.1 Ellobius talpinus
AGACAGATGACCCTCCTCCATCACCCTGGGATTCTGCACTTTGTGGGTAACTTGCTCCCAGCTACATCGATCCTTTGATGTAAGGTTTGCTTTACAGCTGGCTTTTAGACCTCCAAGAGGTCCTCTGTAGCTTGTTGAGGTCCATGACCAAAGAAACCCGACCCCAGGCATCCCTGGGTCCTTGTGTGACTGGGACTTTTTTTCTAGTTCTCCAACCAACTTGTTCACTTCATCTTTCTTTGCTCACCCCTGCGTGGAATTGCACTCAGGATAGACGCTTCCACCCCACCCTATCCCTCCCACCCCCACGAAACCACCCGATCATCCTGAAGCTCCGCTGGAAGGGGCCCGCCAGGCTCCCCAGACATCTCTGACAACAGCAGACGCCGCGCCAGCAGCACACACACGAGCTGTCTCCAAAGCAGAGCCTTGCCAGCGACTCGGTGGGGGAAGAGCTGCCTGGAGAAGGCTAATCATTCCCAGTCAGGCTGGCTGCAGCCCACTGCGGCTGCGCAGAAGCAGTTGCCGGGCCATTGTTTTCCTCAAGCAGTGGCCCCAGGCTTAGAAGAGGATCCGGGCCCAGACTAGGTGCTCAGCTAGCGGTCAGAATTAGAGTTTCAAGTGTCCACTCCTTAAAGGAGTGGTCTTGTGTCCAATATCTTGATAAATCACCCAGAAAGCTGCAGCAGGAAATAATGATGTTCAGGGAAGATCTTGATGGTTTTCGTCTTTTCAGATTATGCATGTGACCAAGATAAAATACCTTACAGAGTATGGTTTACATAAATTACATGGCTCTGAAATGCCAATTTCGTATCCGGACAGGCCTGTCTTTCAGCCAAGGGTGCCTTTACATGGGAGCTTCACTAGGTAACTCCGTCCTCTTTCATCTACACTTAGTTACACTGGTTTGTCTTTTATTACTGTAAGCATGGCTTTGGAGTCCAGGAAATGAACGCATTGGCATTTTGGTTCATTCGTTCATTCATTTGAAAAGGACACTGATGCTTTTGTGATGTAAAGACGTTCCCCAGGCAGCAATGGCAGCTTTTGCCGGAAGAGCGGATTTAACAACAAATTCATTATTCTTGCAGAATTTTCCTGGTGCCAGGAAAGCAAAGTGAGCTGAGCCTCACAGACAGGGCAAGGGGGGTGGGGACCTCCGTGCCCATGGGAATTCAAGCCGTGGAAAAAGGACTCCAGACCCTCCTGGGTTTACTGCAACCAAGGGAAAACACCTCATGCCACAAACTAACAAATTAACTCCTTCTCCTGTCCCTTGCTCAAGTGTGATACCAGAAGAATGGAAAAGGGTCAAATCATTGTCACTGTTCATGGCTAACTCAGAAATGAGGGAGCTGAAATAGATTTCGTCACGATGTTAGAGCTGGAAGAGTCCATAGAAACTATGAAACTAAACCCCCTGTCTTTCCTTATACTTTCCTAGTGACTCTGGAGTGCCACAGGTGTCTATCGGGCGGTCTGTAGCAGGTTGCTGGGGGTTTGCCTTTGTTTTTTTAGGTGAAGAAGAAGATTTTCCTCACCTTTCTGAGATTCATGGCTGACAGCCTCATAGCAAAAGGCATATTAATTAACAAGAGAAAAAAGCATAAGAAATCCATTTCATCAAGTTTTGTTTATTTACTTTTATGTATGGGTGTTTTGCCTGCATGTATGTCTGTGCAATGTGTATGCCTGGAAGACAGAAGGACAGAGGGTATAAAAGCCTCTAGGACTAGAGTTACAGAGGGTCATGGCTGGCATGTGCGTTCTGAGAATCAAACCCAGGTCCTCCGGAAGTCAGTGCTCTTAACAGCTGAGTCTCTAATTAACCAGTGTTGTAGGACATAGGGGACTTCAAAACTGAATACCTGAAGACCTAAAGAAAACTCTATACTCGTGCATAGGTCTGATAAGAACTGGGCAGTCGTGCAGACCTATTAGACACAAAGGGAACATGACCTAGTGGTGTTAATGGGGAGACACTACCAAGGCCTGCTAGCTCCCATTCTGTGTGGCTGACCCCACGCATTCTGAAGGATGTCTGGCACACGAAGAGGTAGGAGATCTCAGACACTTGTCCTCCTCTGTGCTTTTTGCCAGTCTTCAGCTTAAAACACAGTATGCTGTGGGGCCATCCTGGGGACCTAGAATTTCCTCGACCCCAGCCAGTTATACCACCAAGTGTTGTTTGGTCCTAATTCTGTCATTAGGACCATGGTACAAGTGATTTTCTTAATGCAGAGGACTTCAAATATCTAGGAATAACTACCACAATTTTGTTCAGTCCTTTACTTTCTAGGTCCTGGTCGGCAATCCTTCAGGCTCTCCTCACCTGGTATGGCCCTCATGGGCTTCATGTTTTAATCATATCTACTAAACCCACTGCAGTGGGCCGACATCTTTAAGACATGGTGCCTGGAACTGAGGACTTGCGAATGTTCCTTGGAACCCTCTTCTGTGCAGAAAGCTTCCCAGCACACGGCACAAACAGGGAGGCGTTGTTTATGTCTTCTTCAATATTATCATCCGTTATCTTTGTAAACATACACGGGAATTTTCTTGCCATATTTGAGTGACACAAAATTAATTGTAACAGCACCAAGGAAATTATCCTAGTTTCTCTTACTGTACCTCCTGTGGTCATTGACTCTTGGATTCTATGACAAACTACCTAATGCAAATCAACTTACAAGAAGCAAAGTTTCGCTTTGGCTCATGGTCACAGGGGTTCCATGGTTATTTCTTTGGGTCTTTGGCAGCACAGTAAGACATGGTGTTGGGTAAAGTGGAAGAAAATCTCTCATTTATAGTGACCAGGAAGCAAAGACAGTGGAGGCCTGTGTGTCCCCAGTCTCCTAACTCTTCACATTAGGTTCTTTTATTTCCCAGTAGCTCCTCAGACTGGCAATTAACTCTTTAATAGATAACCTTTAGGGAATACTTAAGATCCAAACCCTAACATGCCCGCTTACTCCAAATCTCTTTCCAGTGCTGGGTATTAACCTAGGGTTTACACACTGAGTAACCTCTCTAGCCTTCTTCTTGCTTTTTCTTATTTTAAGATAGGACCCTACTGAGTCTCCCATGTTGACCTTGAACTTACTCATAGCCCAAAGGGGCCTTGAACTTGCCATTTTCATGTCTCAGTCTCCCGAAAAACTAGGAAATAGGTTAGTGTCACCTAGTCTAGCTTACAACGTGCCTCTGACATCAAGCAGCAAGTTTCCTGCACTCAGCAGGCAAAGAATGTTTCAAGAATGGGCAACAGCTGGGTGTCCTGACGATAACTGGAGATACTGTCTCATCAGTTCCCAAAATTTCTTCCCTCTGCTGTTTTCCCTGGACTGCTACACGTTGGAGTTCCCATGGCTTCCTCAGGCTTGCTATATAGTTTGCTATAACAGGTCATGGAACTCAGGAAATGGTTTACTAGTTAGATCTCTGAACAGATCCTTTTGGATGTATGTGTGTGCATGCATGTGTTCGTGCAGGCGTGCATGTGTTCGTGCAGTTGTGCATGTGTTCTGCAAGCGTGCATGTGTTCGTGCAGGCATGCGTATGTGTGTATGTTTACATGTTCATGTATTATAAGCATGTACGCTTGCAGTTGTATGCTTGCCCATATGGAGCCCAGAAACCAATGCTTGGTGTCTTCCTCAAGTGTTCTCTTCTCTTTTTGAGAGGAGTCTCTCACTGGACCTAGAGCTCGCCAATCCAGCTAGGCTGGCCAGCCAGCAGGCCCCAGGGGTCCTCTTGTTTTTGCCTTCACAGAGCTGAGGTTATATCAATACCGCTTTTTTAACATGAGTGTGTGGGGGGGTGATCTCAGTCCCTCCTGCTTGTGCCCAGGAGCTGCAGCAACCACTTGCAGTTCATTAGCATATAAAGGACACTGCCAGGAGTTTAGGACAAAGCCCCTGTGCACTATTGCCCAAAAGCACAAGACTGATACCAATTTTGTCAGATTCAAAACACAAACAAGACTGTAGAAGCATCAAAGAGAAATTT
Source organism: Ellobius talpinus (assembly GCA_001685095.1). Taxonomy (NCBI): domain Eukaryota; kingdom Metazoa; phylum Chordata; class Mammalia; order Rodentia; family Cricetidae; genus Ellobius; species Ellobius talpinus. Next base: position 4,012 of record LOJH01016211.1, read on the forward strand.
AATGAGATACTTGTAAGTTGTACCTTAAAAAGACGTACAGGTGGAGCTTACAAGGCTTAATATCATACACAAAAATTGTTTTGGATTTCAACATGAGAGCTGGCTCCAGGATGATAATTAGATTATTTGGATCACCGAATGTGGGGGTCATGGAACACCTGGGATATTCAAGTCTTTGTTTGAAAACAAAGAGCCACTGGGCTACCCTGATCTTACCTTTTAATTACAAGGCCCTGTAGTTCTTCAGTGGAACACAGATGCATATAAAGGATTTTAGTCAACATAAACACTGCATCGTGGGCTGTGGAGCTCTGTGAAAGCCTCTGAGTGACTGGTAGACTGAGTGCTGTGACTGGTAGACTTCCCGCCAAAGGCCCATTGCTGCAACCCTTCTGCTATAATGCGGGCCCCTGCTTTACTGCAACGTTCCAGATTCCGTGTCATCAGAGTAAACATTTCCATAGGTCTTAAGCAGTCTGGCCGAGTAGCGCTCTGCAGACATGAAATACAAAGCTAAACCCCGAGCGTGTGTTTATCTCTTGCAGAATGAATCATCTGCCCTTCCACAGTGGAAAGGGATCGGTGTCATCAAACAAGTGAATCACTGGTCTCCTTGTGGGGTGGAGGCATATCAAAGAATGAACATGGATCCTATCTGCTGCCAGGTTGGATATTCAGCAGCACAGCGACCGTAAGTAGTTATCCATTGGGAGGTCAGTTCATGATCCTCATCTCTGTCGCGGAGGTCATTTTGCTCATTGTCACGCAAGTGACAACAAATGTTGGGTGCTATTTGTTTTTAGTGTCTCTTCTTCATAGGCATCTTCTGGTGAACAGAAACAGCTTCATACTTTGTGCTCAGCTTTATGTGCCATAGTTAATTTTCTTGTCGGTGCAACAACAACAACAAAAAACTACCTGACAAAGGCAACTTCAGGGAGAAAACATTTGTTCCAACTTAGGGTCTGCAGGGATACCTCCCGGCATGGCAGAGCCAACATGGCAGCAGGTGCAGGAGGCCAGCTGGCTACATTACATCCACAAGCAGGAAGAAAGGAGCAAAGATGCTGGTTCTCCGCCGGGTTTCTTTTTATGCAGTCCAGGACCCAATCCCAGGGAATAGAGATGCCCACCATTGGGGTGGGGCTTTGCATTTCAATTATACTAATCTAGAGTTTATAAGCATTGCTTGTAGACACATCTGGAGGTTTTTTTCTCATTAGGAGTTCTGGATCCTCTCACGTTGACAATAATATTAGCCATCAATCACAGCCCCTGTCCCAGGACCCCTTGTCCCCTACATTTTACTCTTCCTTCTCTTAGCTCGTGACATCCCAGCGTTCCCACTCACTGTTTCCCATGAGCTAGGTTGCTTTCCAACTGTGGTCACTTCTCTGACACAGAAAGCAGACCACGCAAAGCAGGCGATTGTGCACACTGCTCAAAGTCTTGCCTACGGGAAGATATTCTTTTTCTTCCGTGCCAGCTCTCAAGACCACTCTGTGGCAGGCAGTAGTGGAGTTGCATCCACTGTCTCTCACATGTCAAGCCGATTTATCTATGTGCTATGCTTGCTTTTGTCTGTCCTCCAGGAACTAGTTGTAATGCTATTTTCCATGTCAACCCAGAGTGAGATGAAGGAGGGAAAGTGGTGGGTGACATACTGGTCAGAGTCACCTGTTAATCCTGCTTGCTTGCATCCTCTTGTCCTGGTGTTGTACCTTCCAGAGTAGATTCCTCCTGACTACAGGTCATAGTCAATGTCCTCCTGACTCATTAAAATGAGCAATTCAGTTTATGATGAGCAGTTCTGGCTGAAATAACTTCGTATATGATGAGTAGTTCTGGAGAACCGGTATTCCGTGCTCAGACACTCTATCAGGGCTCAGAAATGTCATAGAGGTATTTTCAACAGAGGTTAAGCATTCCATGGTGGCTCAGACAGCCTCAATACATAATCCTAGAGATCTGTGTTTGATTGTGCAGATCTCGTCATAAGCATTACTGTTCTCATGGGGTGTAGTGCTGTAGGTTCTGGAAGGTTATAGAACCCAAGTTCCAGTATGATTTGCACTACAATCTTTTGTGTTTAGACCCCACACTAAGTAAGTGGTCTTTCATTCGCAAACCACACAGACGAGAACTCAGAAATACGGCTTAGTTGGGTAACAGCTTGGTTAGTGTGCGTGAAACCCTGAGTTAACCTCCCAGCCCCACATAAAACCAGGCATGGTGATACATACTTATTAATCATAGAACTCAGGAAGTGGAGGTGGGAGGATTAAAATTTTGAGGTCATCCTAGGGTACGTTGCAAGTTCAAGACCAGTCTGGTGCATGAAACCCTGACAAAATAAAACAAGCCAGTCCAATGATTTGAACACTGTTCTCAGGGGTGGAATACACTGACCCCATTAATGGAACAGACCCACCAGGCATTTTGCTTCCCTCTTCATGGTTCAAGCTGTAATCGTTCCTTGGATTGGTGATCATCCCCTCAGCACTTAATCCCTAAAAATTACCAGTGTTGTAATCTCCCAAATCACGATAGGGCTATCTTCCCTACACTAGAGGGCACACATATGGTCACGTTTTGCTAATGCATAACTGTCAAGAAATTAGTGATGTAGACCAACGTGCTGTCAGAGAGGGTGTCCACATCTCTCTAGAATATGTTGTGACAACAAGCAGAGACTCAGCAGAGCCCTGAGAAACCCCCTGATCCTGTCATTTGTTTCCTGAGAGCGGAAACTATTCTGACAGTGCTTTGTTAAAGGCATAGAAAACAATGCATTTGTCAAGTCCTCAGGGAAACATCATAAATTCAAACCATGTTAACCTCCTCCAGCAAGATCGCCACATCTGCTACCTCAGCTTCAAGTTAGAACTATGGCTTGGTTGAATGTGTACTAGCTTACTGGGTTTTCTGGGGCTCCACTGGCCTTTGATGAGGCCATTCTGGAGAATCAAGTGTAGCTATAACCTTGAGGCAGCACATTTCTCTCATCCTCTTGGGATTCAAGATTGACTTTGACTCACCATTTAGGGGGCAATTTCAGAGATTTCTATTTGCCTTCCTCATAATGATAACCCTTATCCCACATACTAATATGAGGTTGCACCAACCACCAAGTATATCTTTCCTAAAATTACACGTTCAGGGACAGAGGAAATGACTATGGAGCCTGTAGGCCCATTTCCTGGACCTTGGCCCACACTCCGTTTATGACTTCCTCTATTGCTATGGCCTGAATGTTTGTTAGCCTCCATAGCTCATCTGTTGAAAACTAAACCTCAAAATGGTAGCACTAAGACATAGGGCCTTTGAGAGGTGATAGGTGATGGGACAAAGCCCTCCTGATGAAATTAGTGACCAAAGAAGGGTAAGAAAGCTTGTTTGTCCTTTTGTCATATGAGAACTTAGGAAGAAAACAACATGTGTGTGGGGCCTCACCAGATGTTAAATCTACCAGTACTTTAATCTTATTCTTGACTTTTCAGCCTCCAGAACTGTAATAACATATTATTGTTGTTGTTTTTGCCTCCCAGAATATTTGCATGTATGTGTATGTGTGTGTATGACATGTGCTATAGCAGCATAAATGCCCCAATATCTGTATCTTTTTAATATTTGCATTATTTAAAATGACTTTTAAATTTAAATATATTTTGATCATATTCTTCTCCTCCCCCAAGTCCTTCAATATCCTCTCCCCCTCCCTACCCACCCAACTTTATTTCTCAAAAGACAAACACAAACCTAATACTGCAAAACTTCCCCAAACCAAGAAAACAAAAATAAATCACCAAATGCAACCACACAAAATCACACAAGGATACTGTGGAGTCCACTATAGGTTGGGTCAGCTGTTCCTGAGCATGAGGCCAGTGTCACTCCATTGAGGAAACTGAGTTCCCTCTCCCAGCAGCTATACATGATAGTTCAATTGTTAACTTTTACCTTGGTGACAAGGTTTTTAGTCATTCGTTCATTTTTAATATAACAAAATAAAATACAATAAGATAAAACAAAAATTATCACATCAAAGTTGAAGAAGACAAACCAACAGAAGGAAAAGAGCCCAGGTGCAGACACAAGGATCAGAGAACCCACTTGTTTGTATACTCGGGAATTGCATAAAAACAATAAACTATGAAACATAATATAAGCACAGGAGACCTGGTGCAGACCCATGCAGGCCCTGTGCATGCTGCTTCTGTCTCTGTGAGTTCATATGAGCTTTGCTCATGCTGATTTAGAGGGCCTTTTTTCCCTTCGTGTCCTCCATCCCCTAATACAGGAGAAACTTCCTAAAATCTATGCATGTAAGAAGGTAATCTAAATAAAATTGCCAAATAACAGGGGAGACAGAGTCCCATCTGGCCATCTCTTGTCACCAAATAAAGCTTCCAGGACCGGAATTGAATTATATCTAACACCTGTACTTTCTTACAGTGATGAGTACCATAGAGATATCTGGGCACTCAGACACTGAATCTAACAAATCTCAAAATCTGAGGCATACCCTTTACCTTATGTAAAACCACCCAGTTAAATGTCAGCAGGCTCTTTGGGGAGACGCTTCTGGAATCTTTGCCAGGCACGTGCACTAAGGTTTTGCAGAGTCCTTCTCCTCGCCTTCATTTTAAAGATCCAAGACCTCAAAACTAGCTCAGGTTTGGAAACTGAGTGACGTCATAATTTCTTTCAAGGGTAACTTTGTGTAGCTCCCAGTCATACACTGTTGGTTCTGATAGTACACGTAGGATTGAGCTCTTGTTTGATATCCATCTATTCTGCTCCATTGTGATGAATGATTTTATATGTCAGTCAGGTGTATTTCGTCAAACATGGCTGTTTCTATAAAGGTATTGTAGGATGAGTTTAGCATCAAAATCAGTGAACCAAACTAAAGACATTTTCCCTTCATAATGTGGATAGGCCTTATCAAATAGAAGGCCTAAAAAGAGCCAAGACTGCCCTCTCCAAATCAAGAAGGAATTCTGCCAGGAGACTGCCTACATACTCAAATACTCAAATTTTTATCTCTTCAGCCTGCTAAATTAACCTGTAGGTTCCAGATTTAGGAGCATGGGATGACCTTCCTAAAAAGAAATATTTTTCTGTCCCTATATACATCCTTTAGATTCTGCTTCTTAAGGGTTCCTTAACTCCCTCCTGTTCTACTGGCTACCTCTGTAACCTCTGTAACCTCTTGAGAGGTTGTCCCTTAGCCACCAGCCAAGGTCATACTCATTACAACAATTACATCCACTGTTATTATGTGACTTTTGAGAGTGACATGCTACCATCCCAGCAGTATTATTTGGGGAGCAGGCAACCTCACTGTTGTTAGTGAATCTGGTTCTTCACTGGCCTCCTTCACCCTCAGGCTTGGCCAGGGATCAGCCATTGTGAAATCTCTTAATGATAGGGTACCCTTCACAAACATGTATTCCTCCTGGCTTTGGTAAAGGTTTATGTTAGCCTGTTTGGGCTGTTCTAACAGCCATCAGCTAAGTAGCTTACAGACATTTATTTTTTATTCTGAACTTCCAAGAACAAGACAGGCAGACTCTGTTTAGTGAAAGACATTTCTTAGATGGTAGTGTTTTTGCTGAGTCCTCACACGGAGAAAGATGTGAACAAGTTCCCTGTCTTTGTGAGGGTTTCTGTTGTTCTGCAGAGACACCGTGAGCACAGCAACTCTTATGAAGGAAAAACATTTCTTGGGGATTCGTTTACAGGTTCAGAGGTTTAGTCCATTGGCATCATGGCAGGAAGCATGGAGGCACACCGGTAGACATGGTGCTGGAGAAGGAGCTGAGAGTTCTACATCTGGATCAGCAGGCAGTGGGAAGAAAGAGAGATAGACCCGGCCTGGCATTAACATTTGAAACCTCAAAGCATACCCCCAGTGACACATGTTCTCCAACAAACCCACACCTACTCCCACAAGGCCACACCTCCTAATAGTGCCACTCCCTGTGAGCCTATGGGGGGCATTTTCATTCAAACCACCATACTCCCCAGGGCTCATTGAAAGGGCACTACTCTCGTTATAAGGGTCCCACCTTCATGACATAATAACCTTCTAAAGGCCTGTCTCCTAATACTGTCATATAAATGCTGGAGGGGTGTCACGTGACTCTTCTGATATGATGTAAGGGCGCGTGTACTTACCCCGAAATAGGACACTGAGCTATCAAAGAAAGTATTCTGTCAAACTCACGCGGTGAATCAACTGGGTTTGTTATGGTTACTTACAGGAAAACAGGTGACTCAGTTGCAGCAACAATACCAGGAAGTTCCCTGAACAACTTACTGGCACCTGGACCACTGAGGATCCCTATGTGCCTTTGGAATAACTCACAAAAAGCTGCTTGACTGAGCAGTTATGAGCAGTTAAACTTCTGTGCAACAACCTTTATACAACTGGGGGAGAGGAAGAACCTTGTGAAATCTGAAGGCTTATGGATCCTTGTTCATAGGGTTAAGGTCATAGGCCAGCTCTTACAGCACTCACACCCTCTCTGACTTGAAATAGAAATGGCCATGTCCTTCCAGAGGAAACTGGTACAAAGCAGGAATGGATTCTCTAGACCCGTGGCTCTTGATTGTGGGCCATGGCCCAGTAGGGGTTGAAGGATTCTTTCCCAGGAGTTACCTATGACCATCCTGCATATCAGACATTTACATTACAATTCATAACAGCAGCAAAATTGCAGTTATGAAGTAGCAATGAAAATAATTTTGTGATGGGGGGTCACCACACCATGAGGAACTGTATTAAAGGGTTGCAGCATTAAGGAGGTTGAGAACCGCTGCTCTAGACCTTCCCACGAAACATGATCATTTAGTAGGTTTCCCAGCCTGCGTACTGTACTGACTTCTGTAAACTGAGAAATTCTGTCATCTCAACCTCTCAAAGCATGAGTCTCACTTTCTATACTTGAAGGAGTCATTATGGTTGGGAATTTGCATTTCCTCCTAGGGTCCTTGCCCTGGTATCACATTCTATATTTTAATCAATAAATTTTGCTTTCTCCAATCTTGTCCAAGTCGACAAGCTCTCCACCCAATCTTACATGCTAGTTCTTTAATCAAACAACTTCATAGTTCCCTGGCTCCCAGTAGAATGTGTAGTCTCACAGCTCTTTGCGATACAGAACTTTCCTCTATGTCAGGCCCCGTTGGTCCCTCATTACCTAAGCGTGGTCGGGGTAGAAGAAAGGGCATCGAGGATAGACCCCAAGGGGAATGAGAGCTTCATTATCTTCAAGGAAGATGGGACTGCTGCCCTTTAATAGGGAAGAGAAGGGTAGACCATTTCTGGGAGTAAAGCGGTTCCAAGACACCTGTGGATCCAAAATCGCTCATCAGTATATGGTTCTCCTCCACTGTGTCTGAGTTCCCTTCTTTTCTAACTAAAGCTTGAACCCCCACACAACATGCTCCCCAGCTACATGGTTGATAATTCAACCTGGTTACTCTGCAGATGAAGTCTTGCTCTGAGCTTTTTTTTTCTCCATCCTGAAGGAGCCCAGACCCTCTGTGTGATCCCTGGGATATCCTTTGTTTCAGACTTCACTTCCAACCATTATGTGTTCTCTATAGTTTGTTTCATGTGTCACATTGCTTAGCATAGTTTTCTGATTTCACTGGCCTTATACTTAATGTTATCCTAATATCCCTCAAAAGGCCAATATTTCCCTTTGGCTTCTTCGTTTCCTTCTGCTAGCATACTACTCCAATTTTACCAATAATAAAGGTTCTATTTATAGCCAGTTTTGCACTTTATTGTCTTTCTACCTCAGGCCTTGAGTGCATTCTTGTACAGCGGCTACAGCCTCTCCTTCCAAGCCTGCTCTTTGGTCTTCGGTTTCTCTTCATGCTTGGCCAGTGGTGTATGAGTCTAGTCTTCTTGGGTCACAGGTCCAGAGGGCAATACTACTTATTGCCCTTGTAGTATTTCCTGAGCTTTCTTGAGTCTGGTTTAAGACAGTGAGGACATTGGTGATGGATTTGCAGGTGACTACTCTCTTGGAGAGCTTGGACATAGTACCACCTGTTACCTTGGTAATGCGAAACTGGTACTGTTCCACCTTCCAATGGTCTGGTTGTTTTAGCAGCTCAGCTCCTCCTTCTTCCAGGTGCGCAGATCCTGAGTCATGATCTTGGTTGTGGCTGCACTGCCAAGGTTTTGTTGAGAATGCACTTCCACCTAACACTGTAGTTTATTGTGTTCCACCTCCCACCAGCTATGCTGTGAGTGAGCCTAGTCAGTAATCCATTCTTACCATCTGTGCCTCCAGACCTTTCAACTTCTTCAGACTGAGACCAGAGACAGAGCTTATCACACAGAGGATATCCCTGAGATCACTCTCTGTTAGGGAGGAATGAAGCCAATTAGGTAAAGGAAGATAAGCTACGAGGTGCCCCTCATAACAGTCATAGCTAACCCCACAGGGAGTCCTAGCATTAAAATCATCCATGAGGAATCTCCCACACCGAGCAGAATAACAAGCCTTTATAGCCTTTAAACAGACGCTGGATTGAGGTCATCCAAAAAGTGCAAGAGCAAAAAATTCCTTAAACTAGTTGTGTGTTTTTATTTGTGAGTTAATTATAACAAACTGATTTTATTTCTTTAAAAGTGCAAGGCCTTCTTTGTCCCCAGGCAATCTCTGACATGGCCAAACTCCTGATGCCTGCTGTTTATCCAATGATATGCATAATCCTTCCTCGTCAGGGGGTCTAGACTGTATAGTAATATGTGACATATTTAATGCTCAAGAACATTTCAGGCTTCTAAGGCTGTTCATAGTCCTCTTTGGCTTTACTTATGAAATATTGACTAGAATCTTCTTTGATCTTTTTGAAATATGTTTTCGTTGCCCTTAAGCAGCACGACAGAGTGGGGTAACATGTATTAGACTTTTTCTACTATATAAAGAAATATGGGATAAATTATCACGCAGAGTCAATGCCCTACCAAAGCCGTAGTTGAAAGCAGCCAATGGAGTGGAACATAGGAGCATTTGGTATGCAGGCCATGATTCTAACTCACAATGGGAGCAGGAGCTATGATGGTCATATAAAACCAGAAGCCAGAATTTATCCTTTCGTAAAATGCTCAAAGATTAGGAGTTGTTTCGATAGTCCAAAAAATGAAAATGAAAATTTGACGTATTGTCTCTCAGCCCATTCTCTGATACTAAACCATGCAAAGACACTAGTAGAAAAAAAAACAAACTAAAGACCAATATCCCTCGCTCATGAACACAAAAAGTCATAGCAACTCTAACCTGGCTATGTACAAAATGGGCAAAATACGGTGACCAAGTGAACATTAATATAGAATTATAAGAGGGTTACATATTTGCAATTAATCAATGTAATTATCATATTACTAAAAAAGAAAAATCCTATTATTATTTTTGTAGATACATAATTAGCTTCTGAGTAAAGAATTGTCAGCAAGCAAGGAACAGAAACAAATTTTCTCAAACTCATAAAACCAATGTAGAAAAACTTAGTTAATGTCACATTTAATGGAGAAAGATTAAGTGCTCCCCCTAATATTAACAAGATATGCCATTTTTTCCAGTCTTATTCAACATAGAGAGAGAGGTTTGGGGCAATAGCTAAGAAAGAAACTTAGGCTACAAGTAACTAAAATTAGAGTTGTGTAGACCAGTCTCAAACAGCTACATCTACAACACAGCTTCTGTAGGGTTCGGGGGAGGTGAGAAGATCACAGGAGCCAGAGAAACAGGGAATTTGCTATGAGACTGTCTCCTAGCAGTGTCAGATGGTACATTCATAAAGGTCACCAGGACGACTACCTGAACATGTATGACACCAGGAGACAAACTAACATGGCAGGGGGAAAGCTCAGAGGCCTCAGTCTTACACAAAGGGCACAGGCCGCTAAGGACCACTGAGAGCGGGTGAAATAGTCTTTCCCAGAGTACAGCAATTAGCTATCTAATACCAAATGGTCCCTCTGAAAACATAAATACAAGTAGCATTATATAGACTGAGCAGGTTGCATTTATGTAGTTAGGAATGAATATATATATTCATTTGTATATTATATATATTCATATATATATATATGTTATACAATTTAGAAAAAGGGCCATGAATTAGAAGGAGAGTAAGGGGGCATGGAACAACTTGTAAGGAGGAAAGGGAAGGGGAAAAGATGCAATCATATTATAATCTCAGAACATTTTTTTTAAAAAAAGAAAAACATCTGTACTATCACACAAGAAAAATCAGTAAGTCATGTAGATTGGAAAGGAAGATGAAAAACTGAATACTTGTGCTGACATGATTGCCTGCACAGAAAATCAATAGAACTGGTAATGGAATAAAGTCACATGGCAAGGTTCACATATAAAAGGTCTTAAAGCCAAATTTAATTATATTTCTACACTTAATAAAAATAATTGGGAATTGAAATTATATTCTAAAAATAGCATTTACAATAGTATCAAAAATAGCAACGAATTTAATAAAACATATGTGCAACATACTTAATGTGAACTATTAAGCATTGATCAAATTTAACATCTAAAGCCATGGAAAAATATACCATGTACATAAATCTTTAGGCTCAATACTGTTGTCAAGTCTCTCTAAATTATTTTACCTATTTAGCATAACCAAGTAAAAATTCCAGCAAAGACTTTTTGTACAAAAAATCTCAGTATCCTTGGTTGTAGAAGATTAAAGGTAACTACTAAAAGAACATTTATAATTTCCAAATCAATAGAAATGATAAGTGAAACATTAAAACAAATCTCAACTCCAAAGAAGTTTGGAAAAGAGACCTCGCAAAGGAAATAATCAACACTTAAAAGAGTCGATACAAACTTTAGCGGTTAAAGTAAATTTGAATATACTGGCAGTCCAAGAAAGAGTTATAGATTCAGCTTAATTGTTCAAAGTCAATAATTCTCATATTGGGTTTGAAAAAGCAAACTCCAGCAATTTAATTTTTCAAGGAATTATTAAAACATGACCACATAGAATGTTTGAAAGTAGAGGAGGAGACAAAACAACTGTAAATCAGACTATGATGGAAATAATCATAGCTGCAAAACTTGATTTCTTTTCAAAATAGAAAATGCTATGTAAATAAACTAGTAATATAAACTATAATGATATTAATACACTACTCATTTCAGGTTAACATGTGACTGTTGTTTAGTTATAATAAAATTTACTCAGAAAAATCTGACAATAGTGCTTTCTGTTACTCCGAGTAATTTCCTAGGGGGACAGAATCATCCACTTTGCGTATGTGTCTACCAGCTGTGTGCGGAAGCCGAGCTTGATAAGGAACTGGAGAGACGCAGACGGCAGCGGCACGTGGAGCGGCCTCACCATATGCTCAGTGAATGGAGCTCAGTGACATGCATTCAGTCTTGCAGGCGATGTCAGAGGTGAGCACTTTCTGAGCATGAAGGGAACATTTAGAACTGAGCCCCAACATAAATCCCAACAAATGTAAGAGACTGACTGAGCCCATCCTCACTTTACTGAGATAAAGTTAGAAATAAAATATTAATTAAAAACTGATTTCCTGTTGAACAGCGATGGCACACACCTTTCATTCCAGCACTCAGAAGGCAGCGGCAGGCAGAGCTCTGATGTCAAGATCAGCCTGGTCTACAGAGTGAGTTCCAGGACAGTCAGGGCTACCCAGAGAAACCCTGCCTTGAAAAACCAAAATAATAATAATGATAATAATAATAAGAAAAAAATCTGATTTCCTAAAGTCTAAGAGAAATATGAGACACTCGGAAATTATTACATTTCTCAAGGTTTTGTGTATACGTATGAAATTTATTTCTCCATCACTGATTAAATTGCTTTGGATAAAAATTAAGTCCAGAATTTCAGCTTCTCTGTTGTTTATTCATTCTTTTAAAAGATGAAATTATAGGTAAAGGCACGCCAAAATTTTATCAAATGTTCTGCTTCAGCTGAATAATACTTCTACCACATGTCTACATGATTAAAATATTTCAGTGCTATTACATCAGTTTAGTAATCTGTATTAAGAAAATATTTAAAAATAAACTATTTCTCACATGACCAGTCTGGCCAAGCTGTCTGCACCATGCTGCTCAGACATGGCTACCTCCATTTCTCCAACTTCTCTTTGTGTATGATCTCCGTTCCCCATGGGTTCTCCTTCTGTACCCCATGCTCACTGCTGCCTCAACATCGTCTTTCAAGGTGTCTCAGTCCATTCCTCTTAGTATTCCTTATATATTCTTCAAATAACTCTCCTTACCTTTTCAATAATTGTTATGGGAGAGTGCATTTCTAAAATTTGTATCTAGTATTTTATTGGTTTGACATATTTTTTGCCACTTTTAGTCAATTTTTATACCAACACCAAAGCCTGTCATTTTCTTTTCAGCAGAGAATTTTGGGGTGCCTTTTAAATTTTGGGGGGTACTTTTGTATTTATTTAATGCCATGTGTACATATGCCTGAGTGGACATATGTGCACCACTTGCATGCAAGGGTCCATGGAGGCTAGAAGATGGAATTAGATCCCCTGGAACTGAGTTACAGACAGTTGTGAGCCACTGATGTGGGAGCTGGGAACCGAACCTGAGTCCTCTGCAAGATCACCAAGTGCTCCTAACCCCTAAGCCCTCTCTCCAGCCCCACTGGGATCCCCCTCCTTATTATGTTTTGTCATCCTAAGGACACATTACCCCATAGGATACACTAGATATACTTTTGCTAGTTTTTATTAGATCGTTTCGGGTTCAGTTTTACTTTTTTTTTAAATCCTGTCTCCACTATTTTAAGGGTCTTTTAAAAATAAATGTTCCACTTCTCTTTGCTCTAGTTTTGTCTATAAAATGGCAGTAATATTAGTACCTATTTCACAAGATTGTCTTAAGAGTTTAATTAGTGAAGACTTTGCAAATGCTGAGGCCAGTCTACAGTCAGCTTAATAAGAATTAGTTGCTATTAAAGCGATTTGCTCTTAAAATTTGATTTATGACTCTCTTGATTTCTTTTGTGAATCTTTTGCCAAATACATTCCTGCCGGACTTTTTATGGCATCATCTGTCCCCTGCTTTCTGGTTCACAGTCCAGGAAACTGAACTACTTTTTGACACCATTGGCAAGGCTGTCTGCTTACTTTGCACAGTTGGAATGAGACAAGAGCAGAAGTTTTGGGTTTTTTTTTTTGACATCTGTTCCTAAATCATTCCTTCTACCCAGCATCTCAATCAAGAGAAATTGGTAGAAATTCTTCTCACACCTTTTCTGACTTTATCTAGCTTTCTCTATAATGAATTGGCAGACATGGGTGGGCTCAAGTTACAGAGTTCACAGCCAAGGTGGCTTCCAGCATCCTCAGAGCAGTGAGTCATCAGCCAACATGGCCCCCATGTTTTGGGCAAGTGCCAGCTGCTTCTGACATGATAACACTTGGGAAGCTCTAGTGTTCCAGTCTTCAAAATCAAACCAAATAAAGGTCCTTGTTACTCATCTATTTTCTTCCATCCCTCCTTAAAAAAAAAAACAAAAAACATTTCCTAAATGGAAATCTACTCTTCCAAGGACAGCATCATCTCCTCTAGTGTAGACCCAAGTTTCACAAGTCCTTTGGCCTCCTTCAGAGTGAGGCCATCCTGTATCTGTAAAGCACAAATTTAAGGACAGCCTTAAGTAGCCACTGGAGTCCTTGTGTGTATGATCCCTGGAGATGTTCCCTTTGGATGAACAAACAGATCTTACTTCCCTGTCGTCTATGTAGTTACTGGTAACTTTGACAGAACCTGTGTGTAGCAGGCTTTCTTCTGGGCTACCAACCAGCTCCCAAATCATGACATGGAAACTTATTAGCTATGAATGCTCAGCCTTACCTTATGCTTGTTTCTTGCTAGCTCTTGTAACTTAACCTGCTTCTCTTCATCTACATTTTGCCTCAGAGCTTTTTACCTTTCTTTCCTTCTGTAGGTCCCATATGTCTAGTTGGTTGGCAACTGCCTGACTGGCTGGCCCTGGTGTCTCCCTCTCTTCCTCCCCCAATCTAGACTCTTCCTCCAACTTATTCTCTCTGCCCACCAACCCTGCCTATCTCTCTACTGTCTAGCTATTGGCTGTTCAGCTTTTTATTAGACCAATCAGGTGCCTTAGGCAGGCCAGGCAAAACAGCAACACTTCTTTACATAATTAAACAAATGCAACATAAACAAATGCAACACACACATTTACATAGCTAAGGTACTATTCCCAACACCTGTCCTTGCCACCCTCCTAGGTCCGCCTTTCCTGCAGCTATTAGGTTGCTGCTCCACTGCAGATTGTCAACACTCATGCAATTATTAACCACTACATATTCTACTAGAGCTTGTAGGTTCTTTCCTTGCCTCTTTGAAATGCATTTAATCTGTTGTAGTCACACCATCCTGTGTTTAACTGCCATGAAATCAGTTATCAAAAGGCGAATTAAGGAAGTAGCATCAGTGAAAATGGCTGAATAAAACAAACCATGGAAGCATGTGTCTCCTTGAAAGCAGCAAACAGACTGGTGAATGGTACCAAAACCAATTGTGTTGAGATTCTGGAAATAAATCAAAGGTATGTCGCAACCAATTGACCACTTAGAGAAGGACAAAGAAGATTCTCAATCTTGACAATAGAGGTGCATGGTGTTTTCATTTATCCCCAACATCATGTTGCAACTTGGTGACAACATTGAAGGCATCAGTTCAAACCCCTGGTACAGGTTTCTAAGGTTTAAGAGAAGATCGCAGAACAATTCTTGGACTCGAAGACTTGTTATTTGCTTTAATATTGTGGAGGTTTGAACATATTTGGTCCCCATATGATTATAGGGAGTGGCACTATTAGGAGGTATGACCATCTTGGTGGAAGTAGTGGTCTTGTTGGAGGAGGCTGGAGGACACACTTGCCTTTAATCCAGACCTTGAGGCTGGAAGGCACACTTTTAATCTGGGCCACACCTTCTGTGGAAAGTGTGTCACTGTGGAGGCAGGCTTTGAGGTCTTGTTCTCAAGCTTGACGCAGTGTGACAGTCGGTCCACTTGCTGTTGCCTGCAAGATGTAGGACTCTCAGCTCAAGCATCATATCTGCCCACATACGGCCATGTTCCCATCATGATGGTGTGAACCTCTGAAACTGTAAGGGAGTTGCCCTCAATTAAATGTTTCCTTTGCCGTGTCCTGGTGTCCCTTCACAGCAACAGCAAAGCTTGCCTTTCTGTCACCAAGTGAGGAATTTTGTGGCTCCTGAGGTGGCATTTGTTCAAAGCGTTTCTAAGCAAATATATTAACCCCTATTGCCCAGTGCAAGAGATAACAGTGACAGACAAAAAAGCTGGAGAAGAAAAGCTAGAGACTGATAACTCTGTAAACTTCCACATTCCAGCCCTGGGTGAGTGTTCAGAAGAAACCTGAGCCATTCTCTCCTCTGCTTCACTGTCAGTTCTGTTGTCAGCAAGGAGTGAACCCTAAGACAGAGAGTTAACTGCCCAGCTAAGTGGGGAAGACGTGGCCCCTACAGGGTGTTTAAGACCCTCCTCTAGATTGACTATGTGATTTTCTCCTGCGCCCTTCTCCTGCCTTGATTTCTGGGGGCTGGAGGGTCACCTGGGAGCTGCTTGGCCCAGATGAAACCTGGTCTTCTATATTTTTAACTCGGCTTGATCTGGCTTACTGCATCATTGGTGAAGGAACCTATTATCAGAATACAGAAAACCTGTTAGTATGGACATTGTACTTGCCTAACTAAGGCAAGTCTTCAGGGTTGGGGGAGAAAGGAAAAGAATCCCTAATGGTAATTTTATACAAATGGATATACGAATTGAATAACACTCCTAACAACCATTTTAAAATTCTATTGTAGAAAAACTGACCTTGCACTCCCAGAGATCCGCCTGTTCTGTCTGCTCTGGGATTCAAGGTGCACACCATGGTGCCTAGCTTCATACAGGTGAAAGCAATCAAAGCACAGATGCTTTTCTAGCTTTAGAGCTGATCCCAAGTTTACAGCAATGGCGGGAATGTGGGGTTGGCACCGGCTCAGACAGAGGAACCAACGAGAAGCAAGAGTTCAGAAATAAACTCATGCATCAATGCTCAATGACTTCTTGACAAGAGTGGCCACACCGTGCAATGGGGGTAGAATCCATTTCCTCAGCAAATGCTGATGAGTAATTAGACATTCACAAGTAAAAGAATGAAGCCACATCGTTACCAAATGCTAACTCAAAATGAGTCAAAGACCTGCTCAGAAGACTAAAACAACTCAGGGCAACGCTAGCTAATCCTTGAATTTGGCAATATATTTTTATTTTAGGTATGAAACCAAATACAATCAACAAATAGAAAAATGAATAAATCAGGCTTCATCAAATGAAAAACATTTGCACACACTGCCCCAAAACCAAGAATGTGGAAAACAACATAGAACACATCAAAATATTTTCAAACCACATATCTTACAGAAGTCAGTTTTTCAGATACATGAGTGCACCCTAACGTCTGTGAGACGAATAACCAAACCACACCGGCAAATGACTCAAATAGACACTTTCCCAAAGAAGACATAAAATTGATGATGAGGCACTTGACAAGATGCTCAGAATCCTCAGTCAATAAGGACGTATAACACAAACACCATGGGACAACACGTTCTGCCTACTGAGATGGCTATCATGACAATACATACAATACAATTGATAGTGTGGGTGAGGAGATGGGAAACTAATAATCTTCACATGTTGGGATAGATATGTAAAATGCCACAGATACTGTGGAAAGCAGTTTGTCTTACGTGTCTCATCCGTTCTGATATGGCCCCAAAGACCTGGTCTGTGTTGAAGTCCGAAGAAGCTGGTTCTAATAGCAGTCAAAAAACACAGCAGTGACAGCAACAGGATGGATGAACTTGCCTGCGTGAGTGAAGACAAGTAGAGAAAAAACAAAACAAAACAAAATGTCTGTGTTTCCATCTCCCTTTTGTCTGAATTGCCACCAGAAGGGGCCATCAACACTTACAGCAGGTCTGCTTCAAACAATTGGATGAAAAGGAGCCTTGGCTGGAGTGCCCAGCAGCTTGCCTTTCCATCGACTCTAGAGCCAGTCAAATGGACAGTCGAAATTAACCATTGTAACAGTTATCAATATAAACCGTGTGTGATAGA
Source organism: Ellobius talpinus (assembly GCA_001685095.1). Lineage (NCBI taxonomy): Eukaryota > Metazoa > Chordata > Mammalia > Rodentia > Cricetidae > Ellobius > Ellobius talpinus. Next base: position 21,231 of record LOJH01016211.1, read on the forward strand.
AAGATGATACCAAAGTGAGGGAGCAGTTGGGCTGACCCAGAGGGCAGGATCCTGCTAAGTGGGTAAAATTCGGACAGCTAGGCAGTGGGGCTAGAGGAGGAATTCTATGGCAAGAGATCTAGTACACAAGGGAGGGATTATTCCCGAACATTAGGAGACCTGCTATGTTAGATCCCTAACATGCAACAGACGAAAGCTTCAAATTAAGCTAAGGCAACCAATAATATCAGTAAACAGGGAGCCTTTCCCGCTCTGAGACTCAAAAAAGTAATTGTCTCGTATTATTCATTTTCCTTCAAAGCATCTCTGTACGATCTGTTGCTGCCATCTAAACTAAGGTCTCTCCTACTATGTTTTATCTTTGTTTGTTTTTTTTTTTTAAAGAAACAAGGCCTTAGTTACGAGCCTGCCCTTGTGGTGTCTGGTTCTGTTCAGAAGCTGTCTCCAACAGGTAGTTGTTTTCTTTTCTTCCACCCTACTGCTTCCAGTAACATCCTTCGGGGACCATGAGAAACAATTCCACTTCTCCTTCTGTTTATCTTCTGAGGATGCTTATGGAGTTTCCACATTCCCTCTGCTTTGAGCCCAGCCAAGGTATACATGCTTAATACCTTTAATCTCCCCCCTAAGTCACTCCCTCTGGTCCCTTAATCATCTTAATTGCTCCTCTCCGAAAGGCAGCCAGCTCATTATGTGTATCTTCCTTGGGAGGCGAAGAGGAACATAGTATTCCCCTTGTGGTCTCGCTAGGCTCATATATTGCCTCCCAGTTTCATCATCCATGGCTGGACATGTGCGGCCCCACCCCCACTGCCCTCCCCCTCCCTACAGTGCACCCCGGCCCCTGCAAATCCCTCATTTCACCAGGTTATCTCTGCCTTTCCAGGTGGCCTGCTCCAGAGCTTGGAACCCACGCTGGCCACAGGTTCCCATCGCTGGGGGGAGGGAGAGCCACTTACTGAAGAAGGTGGCTCAGGACCAGCCTGAGTATCTGGAGAATTGCAACTAAGCTTGTGTAAGTCAACCTTGGAAGGGGAGAGGCTGCAGAGTGCCCAGAATTAGGCTGCAGAGTGCCATAAGTGCTGTGGCCTGCTGGGCTGTGTGAGCGAGTATTCAGGACACAACTCCAGGGCTCCATCTCTGCTTCTAATTATCCTGTGCATCTCCTCTCTAACTCTGTTTCTTACCTAAGTGTTTTCATAGCTCTCAGCCAACACTGCATCGCTTTATGAGGATAAATGTGAAACCAAACAAATGATAAATATCCTGTTTCAAGATATGTTATCACCCTGAGGATGGAAAGCCCCAGAAGCCTGAGACTTTGAAAGCGCTGGTCTTGTTTTTTTTTTTCTTTCTTTCTAAAGCTTTGAAAAGGAACACACACACACACACACACACACACACACTCGCACACACATGCCTTTCCCATTCTAAGGCATAGTGGCAGAGGTCAAACTGCCTTTGAGAAAGCCAGATGTTTGGGTTTCCACAGAAGGGTGACTTGGAAACCCACGTGAAGCTTCCATGGGTGTCGGAGAGGAAATAGCACCCCTGGACATGGGGCGCTGAAGAAGACATGGTTCACAACCATCTTCTAACTCCAGTTGCAGGGGATCCAATGTCGTCTGAGCCACATAGTGCAGAGAGAGAGAGAGACAGACAGACAGACACACACACAGAGAGAGAGAATAAGCAAATCTAAATAAACATTTTTAAAAAGAGTTTTAAAGAAATTCCAGGAGATT